>CAUYLG010029127.1:0-37068 GCA_963573385.1 Cacajao melanocephalus
CGAGCCGGAGTTTTACTTCACCCCATATTCCAACACTCCACTCCACCCTGGCGACACACCAACACACCCACAAAAAAAAAAAAAAAAAAAAAAAAAAAACACACAAAATTAGCCAGGTGTGGTGGTACATGCCTGTAATCCCAGCTATTCAAGAGGCTGAGGCAGGAATTGCTTAAACTCAGGAGACAGAGGCTGTGGTGACCCAAGATTGCACCACTGCACTCCTGCCAACAAGAGTGAAACTCCATCTCAGAAAAAAAAAAAGAAAAAGAAATTTATAACAAGAAAGGTAGGTATGAAACCTCCCTTGCAAAATTATAACAGTGACAGAAAGCTAACATAACTGACTCCATCTTGCTTCTAACCTCACAAGCAAATTGCCTTTGCTTATTCCTATACACAGGTCAGGCTAACTATGGCAGGAATTTAGTTTATAGTTTAACTTTAAAGCAAGGAGGATAACAGTCCCTTCCCAAGACTAATTCACCCCTCCTTCTTCAGGGACTGAAACCAACTTTGTAAAACGAACACCACCTCTCTCTCACAAGTTTAGAATTATGGTAGGGGCCTGAGTTCTACTAAGATATAGGCATAAACGGTACCAGTTATTGCTCCCTAATCCCCTTTTTTATAATTACTTGCTGATCAGGAATGATGTAGCCAGTGGTCACAAGACATGTAACTTCCCCAACTGCTCTTATAGATAACATCACTACTGTGAAACCTAAAACTAATATTTGAGATATTTTTTAAGACTTTGCATTCTGTTCTACCAACCGATGCCATGCAGGCTGGTGACCCATACCAAGAAAATGACTCAACTGGTCCTGCATCCCTCACCCAGGAACTGATTCAGCACACGAGAACAGTTGACATCCTTGTGACTTCATTTCCAACCCAACCAATCAGTAGAACTCATTCCCTAGACCCCTGCCACCAAACCATCCTTAAAACCCTAGTCTCCAAATTCTTGGCAAGGCAGATTTAAGAACTATCTCCCATTCTCTTCACTCAGCTGCCTTACAATTAAAGTTGTTCTCTACCGCAAAACCTGTTGTTTTAGTGTACTAGATTTTTCTGTGCAGCAGGCAAGAACCTGAATGGGCTGTAACAGGTACCTACATTCTCATCAGACCAAATTTTTTAAAACATAGAATTATAATACATACAGAAGCCATCACAAAATAATTAGAAGATTCAAATTATCAGAATTTTTTTTAATTTATATTAACTATTAAACAATATGAAAATAACAAAAACTGATAGACCCAGAGAGACAAACCAGCATGTCCACCAACACAGTACCAAAGTTTTAACACCTTTTCCACTACTGATAGATATACACCAGAAAAACTAGGAAAGACATAGAAGACTTAAACAAGATAATTAACAAGTATGCTTTGTTGCTCATTTACAGAACTTTGTACCCTTACACAGTCTTTTCAAGCACACATATAACATTTACAAAAACTAATGACAATCTGGTACATAAGCCATGTCTCAAGAAATTCAAAATAATCCAAATCTCACCTACCACATATTCTTTACTAAAGTGTAATTAAGTCAGTAAAAAACCAAAGAGTCATTTCTATATTAGGAAATGTAAAAACACACAAATAACTGTAACTGAGTAGTAAAGAAACTAATACATATAAAACTCGTAGGAATTAGGAAAAGTGGTATGGTAAAGGAAATTTATAGCCTTAAATGTTTATACTGAAAAGAAGAAAGTTTAATGCAAATAAGCTAAGCATCAAACTAAAGCGAGGAAAAGAAATTAAGAATAAAATAAGAATGAATTCGAAGAACAGAGAAAGAAGACAAAAAAGAGCAGAAATTAGTTAAATAAGAGAATGCATCTAAATAGCCCAAAATTAGCAAGTCTCTAGTGAGGCTGATCTAGACAAAAAAAAAAAAAAAAAAAAAAAAAAGACTAAAATTGGGGGAAAAATGAGATATTAATTAAAAAGATTAAAATATAATGAAAGAATGATAAAGAATAGTTCAAACCAGAGACTGGCAAATTTTTTCTTAAAAGACCAGACAGTAAATGTTTTTGGCTTGGGGCTCATACCTTCTGTCATAACTACTCATCTCTGCATTTACAGCACTAAAGCAACCAGACAATATGACTAGGTGTGGCTATATTCCAATAAAATTTTATTTAGAAAAAGAGGCAGGCAGCCTGGGGCTACAGTTTGCTGAATCTTGCTTTATGCCAATAAATTTGCTACTTTAGATATTTCCTAGAAAAAAATATAATTAACAAAATTATTCAAGAAATTTAAAACCTGAATAGAGCAGTAATCATTAAAGAAACTAAGTTAAAATCTTCCCAAAAAGAAACATCAGGCTTGATGAGTTGTTCTAAATTTTCAAAGAACAGAACTGTCTCCATCTTATACAAACTATTCCAGAACACAGAAACAAAGAGAATACTTTCCACCTTCTCTTTTTTTTGAGACAGGGTCTGGTTCTGTTGCCCAGGCTGGAGCGCAGTGGCACAGTATCAGCTCATTGCAAACTCTGCCTCCCAGGCTCAAGCGATCATCCCACCTCTGCCTCCCGAGTAGCTGGGACTACTACAGGCACACACCACCATGCCCAGCTAATTTTTTTATTTTTTGTAGGGATGAAATTTTGCCATATTGGCCAGGCTGCTCTCAAACTCCTCAGCTCAAGTGATCTGCCCACCTTGGCCTCCCAAGATGCTGGGACTACAAGCATGAGCCACTGCACCTGGCCATTCCATCTCTTTCAATGAAGCAAGTATAAATTTGACATGAAAACTCATAAACATATACAGATTAGCCAGATAATTTCAGCAATTTATTTAAAAAGACAATTGTACCACAAGGCTAACAGAATTTTCCACAAAAATGGAAATGTTCTGTAATTTCTGCTTTTCCAATATTATAGCCATAACCACAATTAGCACTTGAAATACGGCTAGTGGTTACTATGTTGGCCAGTGTAACTATATCACAATCAAGCTTGGTTTATTCTAATAATGCAAGGTTGGTTTATTATCAGAAAAATTTATTATCATTCACTACACCACGAGATAGAAAGAAGAAAACTATGTCAATAGATGTAGAAAACAGCACCCATTTGCTAAAAACAACATGAAAAAGAACATGTTTATCTGACAAAGGTTATCTACCAAAAAGTAAGAACAAACATCATTCTTAATGGTGAAACACACCAAGCATTTCCTTTAAAGCTAGAAACAATCAAAATCCCATTATCACTACCACTTTTTAGCAGTTACCAAAGGACCCTGGCCAGCACTAAGAAAAGAAAAAGAAATCAAGAAAATAAGGACTGGAAAGAAACTACAGTCTCATTACTTGCAGGTGATAGTAATGTCTATACAGAAACTCAAAAAGTATTACGAAAATTAAAGCTTAGCAAGGTGGGCCAAAAAATCTGTTTGATTTCCATATACCAGCCAAAGCAGCTGAAAATGTAATTTTAAATCAAAGTTTATTATAAGATATATTTTTAAAAATCTAACCAGGTGGCCCCAGACATGGCTTCCCGCAGCAGCACCCTCAGCCCACCCGCTGCGCCGGTGCCCCGAACCCCAGCTCTGGGGGGCAAAGAGGGGGCAGTGGAAGGGGCACTGCTCCTTGGGCATTACTTAGAGACGCCAGACCATTCCACCCACCCGCTGGCCCTCCCTCTCTCCCGCCCGGGCCCGCCAATTCTCTGCCAGAGGGACAGCTGGCCCAGTATGTCAAGACCTCTGACCACTAGATCCCCTGCATCTCCACTGACAACCAAGGCATCCCTACTCCAGCACACCTCACAAAATCCAATGCGCCTGTCCACATTGATGTGGGCAGCCACATGTACACCAGCAGCCTGGCCACCCTCATCAAATACCCTGAATCCAGAATCGGAAGACTTTTTGATGGTACAGAGCCCATTGTTTTAGACAGTCTCATATAGCACTATTTCACTGACAGAGATGGACAGATGTTCAGATATATCTTGAATTTTCTACAAACATCCAAACTCCTCATTCCTGATGATTTCAAGGACTACACTTTATTATATGAAGAGGCAAAAT
The DNA here is from genome assembly GCA_963573385.1 of Cacajao melanocephalus. Classification (NCBI taxonomy): domain Eukaryota; kingdom Metazoa; phylum Chordata; class Mammalia; order Primates; family Pitheciidae; genus Cacajao; species Cacajao melanocephalus. The sequence goes on from CAUYLG010029127.1 coordinate 4,076, forward strand.
ATTTTCAGCTTCAGCCCATGTTGTTGGAGATGGAAAGATGGAAGCAGGACAGAGAAACTAGTCGCTTTTCAAGGCCCTGTGAGTACCAAGTCGTGCGTGTGGCCCCAGATCTGAGATAAAGGATCATGCTAAGCGGTGACAAATCCTTGACAGAGGAAGTATTTCCAGAGATCGGCGATGTGATGTGTAACTCTGTCAATGTAGGCTGGAATCACGACTCGATGCACGTCATCAGGTTTCCACTAAATGGCTACTGTCACCTCAACTAAGTCTGGGTCCTCGACAGGTTGCAGCAAAGAGGATTTGAAATTGTGGGCTCCTGTGGTGGAGGCATGGACTCATCCCCGTTCAGCAAATACGTCCTTCGGCGGGAACTGAGGCAGGCACCCTGCGTACCCTCCATCATCCAGATAAAGCAAGAGCCTCTGGACTAAACGGACATATTTCTTATGCAAAAAAGGAAAACACACAACCAGTAACTCAAACAAAAAAGGGACATATATGTACAGCTGGGACAGCAAACCAAGTCCTGGACTTAAAATTGAATAAAAGACACATTTATACCCAATAGTGACCACACCTGTATTCATATGACAACAATTGGAATAGTGATATACTCAAGGTGTAAAAAATATATAAACATATATATATATAAACATATATATATAAATATAAACATATATATATATATATATATATATATATATATATATGTCAAAAGGTAGGAAACAAAAGAAAAAAAAAAGGTGATAGCTGCAGCTGGTGCTGTGATGGCCGTGAAGTGTCCTGGGCCTCCCTTCTGAGGCCTCTGACCAATAAACAAGCCATGAGTGGTGAGGACATAGTCTCCTTCCAGTTTCCATTGCCAACAGCCATCCGTTATTTCTTTTCCTTTTTTAAAAAAAAAAAAAAAAAAAAAAAAAAAAAACCTTGAATCGAGTTTCTCTGTATATGGAGGTTCTACATCTCTCTTTAGGCAGGGACCAGGCAGGACTTCAGAAAAACCCTCATGAGCACATTGCATTGAAAAGATGTTAGACATGAAATTTTAAATGTAGTTTGTAGAGAAGTCACACTTTTTTGTCCACCTCACAGATGTGAACTTTACTTTGTTTTCAAACTGATCAGTTTTGCCAAGGGGCCAGAATTACTCCTTGTTAGAATTGCTCCAGTTCAGCCGGGCACAGTGGCTTACGCCTGTAATCCAAGCACTTTGGAGGCCAAGGCGGGCAGATCACCTGAGGTCGGGAGTTCAAGACCAGCCTGACCAACGTGATGAAGCCCCATCTTAAAAAAAAAAAAATTAAAAAAAAAAAAAAAAGAATTGCTCCAGTTCAAGTTTGCTGCTTTTCTACAATTTTTCAAATTTTATAATATATTAAATACAATAACTCTGTTTACAAAATAAGGTCTGTGTGAAACACACATGTGGGTCTAAGTCTGGATTAAAATGAAATTTTTCTTTTTGAAAAAAAAAAAAATCTAACCAGGGCTGGATGCAGTGGCTCATGCCTGTAATCCCAGCACTTTGGAAGGCTGAGGCGGGGAGATCACCTGCAGTTAGAAGTTTGAGACCACCCAGACCAACATGGTGAAACCCTGTCTCTACTAAAAATACAGAAATTAGCTGGTCGTGGTGGCAGGCCCCTGTAATCTACTCAGGAGGCTGAGGCAGGAGAATCACTTGAACCCGGAGGCAGAGGATGCAGTGAGCTACATCATACCATTGCACTACAGCCAGGGTGACAAGAGGAAAACTCTGTATCAAAAAAAAAAAAAAAAACTAACCAAAGATGTCTTAGACCTATGTGGAGAAAATTATTACATTTTGGGGGCCACATAATGTTTTAGTCAACAACAAACCATATATAATGGTGGTCTCATAAGATTATAATACAGAGAAAATTCCTATCATCTAGTGACATCATAAACCATATCATACTTTATTTTTCGAAATAAATTTAACATAGCCTAATAGTACAGTGTTTATGAAATCTAGAGTAGTATACAGTAACGTCCTAGGCCTTCACATTGACTCACCACTCACTTACTGACTCACCCAGAGAAACTTCTAGTCATGCAAGTTCCATTCATAAGTGTTCTACATTTTTTATCTCTTATATTGTACCTTTTCTGTTTAGATAACGCAAGTACCATTGTGTTACAATTGCCTATGGTACTCAAAACAGTAACATGCTGTACAGATTTTTGGCCTAGGAGCAATAAGCTACACCATATAGCCTATGTACACCCTATCATGTTCACATAATGAAGAAATTGCCGGCTGGGCGTGGTGGCTCAAGCCTGTAATTCCAGCTACTCTGGAGGCTGAAGCAGGAGAACTGCTTGAACCCAGGAGGCAGAGGTGCAGTGAGCCAAGATTGTGCCACTGCACTCCAGCCTGGCCCCTGGCGACAAAGTGAGACTCTCTCTCAAAAAAAAAAAAAAAGAAATTGCCTAATGAAGCATTTCTCAGAACGTACCCCTGTTAAGTGACATGTAACTCTACTATCTTTATATCATAAAGATGCTCAGTATCATAAAGATGCATACCTCAAAGACCTTAGCACCAAATTTTTAAATCATTTGGATATCCAAAGAGCCAAAAAAACTTCTGAAATGCAAGGTAGGAGGATTTGCCCTACCAGATACTAAGACTTGTATAAAGCTATAATAATTAAGGCACTGTGGTATGACAGTGAAGACAATTGGGCTGCAAAACAGAACTCAGTCCAGAAACAGACTCACATTTATATGAAAACTTGATTATGAGAGAGTTCGTTCTGCACATCACTGCAGAAAATATGGACACCAAAAAATGAGGTTGTGAAACTATCCTTATGGCAAAAAATAAATTTCAATCCCTGTTCCACTACTGGTGGGGAAAAAAGAAGAAAAAAAAAAAGCATCCCTAGTGGACTGAAATGAAAGACAAAGCTTTAAAACAGGAGATTACTTTTATTACCTAAGTTTGAAGAGATGACTTCTTAAACAAAAGTAAATATAAATAAATACATGCCCACAGAAACCAAAAAAGACGTTACTGCATTAAGACTATTTTTCATAAGACACCAAAAAAAGTGAAATTATTAACTTCAACAAGAGAGAAGGTACATGAGGGATATGTTCCAAGACCACCAGTGGATCCGCAAAACATATAGTACTGAACCCTATATACATATTTTTTTTTTCTACACAGTAATGGGATAGTAGTATTACACTGGACGGATAACTGGACAAAGCAGTAATTTACATCCTGGACAGGAGAGAGCAGAATGGCACGTGATTTCATCATACCACTCAGAACAGTGGGCGCCTTAAAACAGGAATTGTTTAATTCTAACTATTTTTCACTTAATATTTTCAGACCATGGTTGACCACAGGTAACTAAAACCACTGAAAGAAAAACCTCAGGTAGGACTACTATATCTGTAACTCACAAAACTGATTTTTTTTTTTAATTAGTGAATTCAAGTTAGTAGAATGTGTCCCCTCCAAAATTCTGATGTTAAAACTTAACCAATGTTATAGTAGTGTTGAGAGGCTGGGGCCTGAGTGATCAGGCCATGAGGGCTCCTCCCTTATGAATGGGATTAGGCCTACCGGCACCTAGCAGCCAGAGTTTGGCTATCTAGCCCTTCTACCTTCCTTCCATCATATGAGAAGACAGCATTATTCACTTCTGAATGTGTATGGGGACACATTCAAACCATAGCAAACGACACTGGCTAAGAGGTGCAGGGTTTCTTTTGAGGGTAATGAAAACATTCTAAATTGATTGTGGTGATGGATGTGCAACTCTGTCAATATACTAAACCACTGAGCTGTACAGCTTTTAAATTAGTGAATTATACAGTATTATATCTAAATAAAACCATTCTTAAAAAACAGTATGGGTGAGGCACAGTGGCTCTGTAATCCCAGCACTTTGGTAGGCCAAGGCAAGTGGATCACCTGAGGTAAGGAGTTCGAGACCAGCCTGACCAACATGGGGAAATCCCATCTCTACTAAAAATACAAAAAAAATTAGCTGGGCATGGTGGCTGGCATCTGTAATCTCAGCTACTAGGGAGGCTGAGGCAGAGAATCACTTGAACCCAGGAGGCGGAGGTTGCAGCGAGCCAAGATCACGCCATTGCACTTCAGCTTGGGCAACAGAGTGAGACACCGTCTCAAAAAAATAAAAATGAAAAACAACATGATAAATGCTATAATAAAGGCATATACCAATGCAGGTAAAGATTCCAGGTGTCTGAATATGTGTGCACTGAGGTAAGGAAAACTCCCTGAGAAATCACACCAATTAAATATTTTAAAAGATGCACAATCTGAAAGTCTGCCAATAGAACAAACCCAGGCAGATTTTATATGAAATTAAAAGTACTGAATAAGAGTGTATTCAACAGCTTCATATAGCCAGAACTCAGAAATTCTGTTGAAAAGTAAAGATTCTGCTGGAGAGGGAAGCAGACACAGATGTTTCAGGAACCTTGAATGATCAAACTTATTTTTCTTGCAGACAATGGGAAGTTAACAAAAGCGGGAGGTAGTAGAGGCCAGGCACAGTGGATCAAGCTTGTAACTTGTAATCCCAGCACTTTCAGAGGCTGAGATGGAAGGATCGCTTGAGTCCAGGAGTTCAAGACCAGCCTGGGCAACAAGGCAAAACCCTGTCTTCACAAAAAATACAAAAAAAATTAGATGGGAGTGGTGACATGTGCCTACAGTCCCAGTTACTCAGGTGGCTGAGGGAGGACAATCACTTGAGGCCAGGAGGCAGAGGCTGCAGTGAGCCAAGATCGTGTCACTGGACTCAAGCCTGGGCAACAGAGCAAGACACTGTCTCAAAAAAAAAAAAAAAGTTTTAACCAAAAGAATAAAATGATCAAATGTCTTTCACAGAAACTATTTTAACACTTACTGAAGAATGGAGTAGAAGAAGACGAGACTGGAATTGGGAGACCAGTTAGGAGGCTACTAAACTAATGAATGAAAAAATCATAATAAGGACCTCAAGTAAACTGAAAGCAACAGGCATAGGGAAGGATTTGGGATAATAGAAAAAATAAATTTAGTGACTACTTGAAGAAAGAAGAAAAGAAATCAGTGAAAGAAAATGAGAAATGAGGTAAAACGTCAGATACTGGTTTGGGAGTAACCAACATATAACGGAAGCCATGGAAATGGAGTGACTATGCAGAAAAGGCTTAGAAAGGAGGTGGAAAAACAAAAAAGACAAAATCCTGTGGGATAGTTTTTCTCCAACTGAAATGCCCCTATTTGTAAACAATTCACATAAGTAAAATTCGTAATTATTATATTAGGGAACTTAACCATAAAAATTAATACTACTTTATGAAAAAAAAAAGATGGCTCTGAGAAAAAAACTTTGTAATTTTAGCCTCACTTAAATTTTTCAATAAAAAAGGTTTTAAAAGGTCTGAACTAAAGGCAGCATGGTATAGTACTAAGAGGAGAGGAGTAATACTGAGCATCTACCCAGTGCTCAAAATTCCAACCACTTAATACGTATTAATTCATTTCATCCCTACCAACAACTCTGAGGTGAGGTACAAAGAGGTTAAATAATTTGCTCAAGGCTGAACAACTAATAAGGGGAGAGGCAGGACTCAAACACAGTAAAGTTCCAGAGTCCACATTTTTAACCACTATACTATCTCTCAAAGGAAAAATTAGATTTTTAAAGCCAAAAAAAACAAGTTTTTGGTTCAAATGTTGGCTCTATTAAATTGTATTGCCATTAGCATAGAAAGGTATTCTCACTTTTTGTGTTTATTTCTTTTTTTTCTTCCCATCTCCACAATTTTAACCTCTGCTAAAGATCTTAGTTCCCAAGGAAGAAACACCAAGAGATGTAGCAATGGTTCCATTAAACTGTAAGTTAAGACTTCCACCCAGCCACTTTGGGCTCATGACTATTAATCAGCAACAAAAAAAAAGATGATTACAGAACTGATTAGAGTGACTGATCTTGCTATCAAGGGGAAACTGGGTTGCTACTACACAAGGGGGCTAACAAAAAGTATGTCTGGAATGCAGGAGTTCCTCTGGGACACCACTTACTATTTCCATAGACTGTGGTTAAAGTCAGTGGAAACAATCCAGGCAGGACTGCTAATGGTCCAGAATTATAGAATTACAGAATGAATGAATGAATGAATGAATGCAGGCAAGCAAGCTTGGGTCACCCCACCAGGCAAGAAACCACAACTAACTGAGTTGCTAGCCAAAGACAGAGGGAACATGGGATGGCAGTGGAATAAGGTAATTACAGATAAAAACTACAAGCATATAACTTCATGCAGAAGTAAGAACTCTAATAAGTATTTTCCTCTAATTTTAATGTAAAAAAAACCTGTGTATATAATTAACCAATTTACTCTTTTCTCTCCTTTTCTACAACCATCTAGTAGTAGCTAGCCTCATATTTCAGTATTTAAATTAAATATAAAACGTGACTTAGGTAAAATAAAAAGTAATCCAACAACGGATAAAGGGATTTGGATCCTCTCTTAAGGAGAGGATTTATGTGTTATTTGAACTAAGGATAGTTGCATTATGCACAGCAAAAGTATAATTTTTCCAACTCTCTTTATCTGCAAATTAAATATGATTAAAAGAGGTGTACAGCTGGGCACAGTGGCTCACACCTGTAATCTCAGCACTTTCGGAGGCCGAGGCAGGTGGATCACAAGGTCAGGAGACCAAGACCATCCTGGCCAACATGGCGAAACCCCGTCTCTACTAAAAATACAAAAATTAGCTGGACGTGGTGGCGGGCGCCTATAATCCCAGCTACTCGGGAGGCTGACGCAGGAGAATAGCTTGAACCAGGGAGTAGGAGTTGCAGTGAGCCGATATCACACCACTGCACTCTAGCCTAGCAACAGAGCAAGATTCCGTCTCAAAAAAAAAAAAAAAAAGCCAGGCGCAGTTGCTCACGCCTGTAATCCCAGCACTTTAGGAGGCCGAGGCAGGCGGATCATGAGGTCAAGAGATCAAGACCATCCTGGCCATGGTGAAACCCCAACTCTACTAAAATACAAAAAATTAGCCAGGCGTGGTGGTGCGTACCAGTGCCCAGATGCCATGGTGACAAGAGGGTGAACTGTGAGGACCTCAGATTGTATCAATTTAGCTAGGTTGCAACTACCCTTCTCTAAATTCTGTTCTGTGAATGGGTGTGAGTTAGAGTTGGCCTCAAAAGCAATTTCCATGAGATTTAGAAGACAAAAGTGAAGCAGTAGCCATGTTTGTGTTCAATAGATCAACATAAGATCAGGCACTGCCACTTTCTCACCTGTTGTCATGGATCTTTTGGCTCACCTTCGGTGGCATGGGGTAGCAAGTGGGCTCACAGCTCCTCTAGTGCCTATCAGATCTCGTTCTCCAATTTCTCCAAAAAGTCCTGGTACCAGTTTGCGTGCAGTTCCATGGTAAAGTGTGCCATATCTACTGCCCACATCATCAAAGTTGCAGGTTTAGAAGCAGTCAGACAGCAATGCAGGTTCAAGTTTCGGCTTATGGGTTAGCTCACTTCCATGACTTGCAAACCTCTGTAGGTTCCAGTTTAACCATGTTCTCCCCCACTTCATGTCTATCTTACCTTCCCAACTGCCAGCCCCACCAACTTCAAGTCTAGCACCAGACTCAGGAGCATATAAACGGTGCCTACAATTGGTTAAAAAATAAAAAATAAAAAATTTTAAATCAACTACTATAATAAATCTCTTAAATACATAATAATTTTGCTTCTGTAATCAAACCCTACTTGATAGAGATGGAAATGTAATTTTAGGGTTAGACTACTGCAGAAAGGGCTGAATATGTCCACCTGTCTCCTCTCTACCTCACATAACCCCATCTGACTTTTAAAAGTTAAAAGTTGGTCAGGCGTGGTGGCTCACACCTGTAATCCAGCACTTTGGAAGGTGGAGGTGGGCGGATCACCTGAGGTCGGGACTTCGAGACCAGCCTGACCAACAAAGAGAAATCCCGTCTCTACTAAAAACACAAAATTAGCTGGGTGTGGTGGTGCATGCCTGTAATCCCAGCTACTCAGGAGGCTAAGGCAGGAGAATCGCTTGAACCTGGGAGGCAGAGGTTGCGGTGAGCCAAGATTGTGCCACTGCACTCCAGCCTGGGCGACAAAGCAAGACTCTGTCTCAAAAAAAAAAAAAAAAAAAAAAAAGGTAAGAGTTGCCAAAAGTTAGTTGGGGTTATATGAGGTAGAGAAAAGGAAGGTGAACATGTTCAACCCTTCTGTGATAATCATGCACCTGGCTTTCCTTCCATCAGCAAAAACACTTAAGAATTTAACTTAAAACATTGTTTTGAATGCACTTACTTCCTAAAAGAGCAAGTTCAAACTTTAAATCCTAACTTCTTACAGTTACATTTATATTAAAACAAAATAGGCACTGTCCAAATTCAAAAGAAAAATCAACACTTTAATAAATGCATTAAACTACACTGTTACCCTTACACTTGTGCAAGCAATACAAAAGAATAAACTTATTAAAAGACGTAAGCGCCATCTCTAAAACCAATTCAATCTAGTTCCCTCTTGAACACACCTTTTCTTTAATCTGCTTAGCTAAAGTCAGAGCCATAAACAAATTTTTGTAAAACGATCCTAAAGGGTCCTTTGGACTTGAGCTGGTCCTACCTAACCATTTCAAGATAAATGTCCAACAGCCCTATCTATTTTTAGACAGAAGTATTTGAGTGAATTACATTTTAGTATTTTTTCCTCAGAGTAGAACTACCAAAAGGGGTAAAGGTCAAAGAAGGCTGAAAAATGATATTTTCTTCCAGTATCATCTGGTACCATGTGTCCTACTGCTGTCTGTCAGGTTGTTGCTAATAAAGAGGTAAGAGACAACAGTAGAAATATGGCTATCCCTTTCACCAGCCTTTGTAAACATTCATTAGCTCTTAGCTTTCCACCAAATAACCTATTCATATCAAGCACATGTAACTGAAACAATACTGAGTTTCTATCTTATTCTAAAACCTGGTGTGTGTTAAGTTAGCAACTATGTTTAACGCCCAGTTTAAAATGAATGAAAATGAGTCTGAACAGTTCTGGATATGGTGGAGAAGAATTCAGCGACTCATTGAAATAACCCTTCCACAAATAACAATTATAAACCCTGGAAAAAATACTTTTAAGAATAATCTGAAAACAGAGGAAAGCAACCAAGAGCAAGTAGAACCTGGAGATCTGACCATGAAAGAAGGGAAGTACACTGGAGGAGACTCAAATTTGTACAGCATTACTCCTGAGGGCACTTCCAGTTTGCAGCAGCACAGGGCAGACAGAACTCAAGCAAAACACTGTTTTATTGAAATTCAAGGCTACAAAGTAGCTGGAAAATCAAAGGGGAAATTCAAAAAAGGAGAGAGCTATGGTAGGGAAGCCACAAATACTAATATAAACTCCTTCAAATTCTTTGCTGATCCCTGAACTTCATATGCTCAGGGAAGATTCCAAGGAGCCTAGAAGAAAACAACAACTAAAAAGCTCAAAGAACTCGGCAGCAATTTCAATTCCTACCCACTGCAGAGGAGATATGAGCCTGAAGTTTGGACAAGTGAGAAGGGCTTAGTAAACACCTCAGACTTTTTTGTATTATCTGTATTAATGGACTTTTGACTGTTTTCCCCCTTGATAGTAGGTCACAATTTTTCCTTCTTCATTTCATGAATAGAAAATTTTTGTGTGGAGTGGACATGATATATCATATCTCTAAACTCTTTTTATCTTCCCTTGATGAATGTTAAAATTAGTAGCTGATTATATTGAATTTGTGGAATCTTGGTCTTCTGTTTTAAGATGGGTCTACAGAAAGATGCCAGCCATGGTGGCACTCATCTGTAGACCCAGCGACTCAGGAGGCTGAGATAGGAGGGTGGCTTGAACCCAGAAGTTCCAGGCTGCAGTGAGCTATAATGATGCCAGTGACCTGTAGCCTGGAAGAGTGAGATGCTGTCTCAAAAAAATAAAAAATAAAAAGAACTCAAAAGCACAATCCATAAAACAAAAAGTTAACTGGACTTCATCAAAATTTAAAACTCATCAAAATACCCAAAAGATAAGGCAAGCTACAAACAGGAGAAAATACCCTTAATACTCTACATTAAGAATTCCTGCATATCAATAGTAAAAAGATAATCCTTTTTTTAATGGACAGAGAGCTTGAAGAGGCATTCTACAAAAGAAAATACACTGTCAATAACCATGGAAAAAGGTGCTCAACATCACTAGATTATCAAGGAAATCCAAAATAAAACCACAACGAGATACCACTCCACACCCAGTAGAATAGCTAAAATTAAAGAGATTGACTACTCAAGTGTTGGTGAGGATGTAAAACAACTAGAACACTCATATATTCAGGTGGGAATATAAAAAGGAAACCACTTTGAAAAACTAGTTTCCTGTAAAATTAAACACACATATACCTATAAACCAGCAATTCCATTCCTAGATATTTACTCAAGAAAAATGAAAACATGCTTGCAGAAAGACCTGTATAGGCCTTATTCATAACAGTCAAAAACTGGATTCAACCCAACTGTCCATCAACAGAAGATAAGCTATGGAATATTACCCAATGAAATATTACTCAGCAATAAAAACTACTAATATATCCAACCCCATGGATGAATCTCAAAATATGTTACACAAAAGAAGCCAGATACACAAGAGCACACACAGTATGAAGATAGAACAAAACTAATCTACATTTAGAAATCAAAGAGTGTTTGGGGGCAAGATAAATTGAACAGAGAGGGCAACGAGGGAACTTTGTGGGGTAATAAAAATGCTCTACGTCTTCTGGTTATTGGTTATATGTTTATAATCATCACATCTCATCAAAGTGAACAGCTAAGATCTGCACATTTTGTTGTATTTTAATTACACCTCAATAAAAATAAATTTTTAAATTTCTAAATAAATCTGTGAGCTTAACGTTGTATTAATCTTCCTTTTCTTGGGTTGTCACACGTTTAGTTTATATACACATATTCTTAAGCATATTCAATAAATATTTATCATCTACAATGTGCTGAACTCTTTGACAGATCCCAAAGTAAATGCAAGTCTATGCCCTCAAGAACCCCACCTCAGCCTCCTAAAGTGTTGCAATTACAGACATGAGCCACAGTGTGTGCCTGCCATCATTTTCTCTTATTTCCTTATAGGTCTTTTGAACCGCCCAAACAATGAACTGTTCTAGCTCCCTATTGTCAGATCCTTTGTCTCTGTGTCTAATTGATATTTCTCTGCTTATTAATAACTCAGTTTGGGTTGTTCACGTGTCCTAAGTTCTGCTTTTCATCTTCTATTCAGGACCTAACAGGAAGGTTTTTCTAATATGCAAGTCTTCTTTTAAGGAATGCAAGGTGCTTCTTTTTTCTTCTCACAGACCCTGTGTATACCTCTACTGTGGAAATCCCATGTTGTGTGTTATTATTTGTTTAAGTATGTGGTTCCTTGTAGATGGTTGTGTTTTTAAATCCCCAGAAGGATATAAGATATCATTAACATATATAAACTTTTGCAGGAGTCTGAGAATGAGGCAGATGGGGAAAGAATCAGAGATTTTTTATTGTGTATCTTTTTTTTTTTTGCCTTCTTACTTTTGAAGTACATACATGCATATAATTAATAATAACCTTTTAAAATATTATATCAGAATCAACAGAGTTTGGTAAATGTGAGAGGTAGGGGAGATGGACAAGTCAAGATGACTCCCAGGTACTTTACATGATGATAAATCTAGTCATCCTCTACAACTTTTTTTTTTAATTAAAAAAAGAGATATCTGTTATTAATCAAGTTAAAAGTTGAAAAGATGTTAAAGAGTAAGAGAAGGTAGCTCAGTTTGGGACCTGTTATACTGGAGGTGCTGTGTCCAACAGTGGACTAGAAAAAGACAATGGGAAATTCAGGAGAATGGTCAGGGGACATAATTGTTACTAGAATCCTTGGAGAAGAAAACGTGTATATGAGGCTAACTTATCTAGGAATTACTTATTCTATAAGACGAATTAACAGGGATGAAACCAAGACCCACAGAATAAACTAAAAAACGAACTATTTCAAAATGACAGTGTAAGACCATAGACTGATACCCTTTTCTTACAGACATCAGGCTCTCACTAAAAAATTATTTAATAATTTAGTCTCTCAGGTTCACAACAGATTAGAAACATCAGAAAAAGGTGTAGGAATAGCTTCTAGAGGCAATCATCTGGCAGTAGCACAAGGGTACAAAAACAAAAAATTTAAGACTTCAAAAAGCACAGCATTCTTCAAGTACTCTTCATTAAAGTGAGAAACCCCACCATTCCATTATCTAAGACTTGGTTGGTCAAAATGGTAGCTCCCTCAAGAAGTTTTTCATAGTTCCTATACATTCAGAGTAACATGATTAATCTCCATTTGCCAAGTTTCCAATTCCAAATATTTTCTTGACACCTTCCTGAAGACACTAACAATACTCTCACCTTTTTTTTTTTTTTTTTTTTTTTTATAAAGAGTTTCGCTCTTGTTGCCCAGGCTGGAGTGCAGTGGTACGATCTCAGCTCACTGCAACCTCCCCCTCCCAGGTTCAGGCAATTCTACTTCAGCCTCCCGAGTAGCTGGGATTACAGACACGTGCCACCACACCCAGCTAATTTTTTTTTTTTTTTTTTTTTTGTATTTTTAGTATAGGCAGGGTTTCACTGTATTAGTCAGGATGGATCTCCTGATCCACCCCTCCTCAGCCTCCCAAAGTACTGGGATTACAGGTGTGAGCCACCGTAGTCTCACTTTTTATATAATTATTTTTATACCAGCCTCTTTCCTCTCACATGAATATACATCTCTTGACTGAATATCTTTCATCTTTGTATCTCTAGCCAGCACTGTGCAACGATACACTTGCACAATATAGTACGCAAACATCCTTTCAGTAATTATCCCATTTTTGAATTCTCTAAAACTATGTAAATGGACTTTGTCACAAACAGTCCCCCTGCAAAAAGTTATAACTGATTTTTTTAATGTGTACTTACATCTTGGTACCAAGCTAAGCATTTGACCTGGCTTATCCCAAACCCGAATAAAATAAGGGGTGATAGAAAGTGACAGTGAGTAGGTTTTATTTAATTTTTATGCTTTTTAACCAGCACATAATTGTACACATTTATGGGTATATGGTGATATTTCAATACATACGATGTGTAAAAATCAAATCGGGGTAATTAACATATCCATCACTTCAAACGTTTATCACTTATTTGTGTTGGGAACATTCAAAAGCCTCTCTTGTAGCTAGTTGAAAATATGTAACACCACAGGCTTGAACTGTGCTGGTTCCCTTATACATAGAATTTTTTCAGTAAAAGTTAGAGTGTGCCTGCCTCTCCTGCCTCCTCTTCCACCTCCTCCAACTCTTCCACCTTGCCACCTTTGAGACAAGGCCAATCCCTACTTTTCCTCCTCCTCCTCAACCTACTCAACAGGAAGGCAACAAGCCTAAAGACCTTTATGATGATCCATTTCCACTTAATGAATAGCAAATATATTTTCCTTCCTTATGATTTTCTTAATAACATTGTCTTCTCTCTAGCTTGCTTTAAGAATACAGTCTGTAGGCTAGGTATGGTGGCTCACACCTGTAATCCCAGCACTTCAGGAGGGGGGCGGATCACCTAGTATCAGGAGTTTGAGACCAGCCTAGCCAACATGGCAAAACCTCATCTCTACTAAAAATTCAAAAATTGGCCAGGCTTGGTGGCAGGCGCCTGTAATCCCAGCTACCTCTAGAGGCTGAGACAGGAGAATCACTTGAACCCAGGAGGCTGAGGTTCCCACTGAGCCAAGATTGTTCCATTGCACTCCATGTGTTAACTGACTATTTATGTTATCATCAAGGCTTCCAATCAACAGTAGGCTATTACTAGTTAAGTTTGCAGGAATAAAAGTTATATGTGGAGTTTCAACTGCACAGGGGTTGGTCCCCCTAACCCCTCCACTGTTCAAGGCTATAGTCACCAGTATAATACTAGGATGTATTCCTAGTTATTATACTGGGAATTTTGTAGCCTTTAGCCAACCTCTCTCTATCCCTTCTCACCTCTTGAGGAGCCCCCATAATGTTCTCTGCAATGGCTATACTAATTTACATTTGGTTTGGCATTTTTCACAAGAGACAAAAATGTTCCAAAATAAGTCTGTGATGATGGTTGCACAAACCTGTGAGTATCCTAGAAAACAATTAATTGTATATTTTCAATGGATTATGGTATGTGAGTACTATCTCAATAAAGCTGTTTTTAAAAATGAGGTTTCTACTATTAGTACCACTGTTCAGATTAAGAAGTTGAGATTTAGCAAGATTAGGTAATTGGTTGTTTAGCTAGAGCAGATAAACACCCAAGCTTGACTCTCAAGTCTATATTCTTCAATTAACCACCATGCTCTTTTTGCATTCCTTAGAAAGGGATCTCAGTTATCAAGCCTCACATCATGATATATCATAGAAGCATACATCACAACTCAAGCTTCTAGGAGTGTTCAAGTCTTAAATGCCAGGGACCTTCCAAATTCCAACTACACTTATAAAGACTTGACCTAGTTATATTACCCCATAAGTCTAGGAAGAATCGAAAGCTGAAAAGAATGGTATCAAAGAGGCGGGGAAAGTGCTCTACAGCTTCTACTTAGGCCAGATGTGGTGACTCACACCTGTAATCCCAGCACTTTGAGAGGCCAAGGAGAGCGGATCACCTGAGGCCTAGGGTTCAAGACCAGCCTGGCCAACATGGCAAAACCCCATCTCTACTAAAAATACAAAAAACTAGCCGGACACGGTGGCGTGCACCTTGTAGTCTCAGCTACTTGGGAGGCTGAAGCAGGAGAATCACCTGCAGTGAGGCAAGATCATACCACTGCACTCCAGCCAGGACAACAAGAACGAAACTCCATCTCAGAAAAAAGAAAAACAACCAAGCATCCCTCACCTCAGCGGCAACTGAAATATCCAGGTCCAGGCTGCCACGCCTGACAGGAAAAGAGAAGAAAACCAAATGACAGTATGAATAAAAATGAAATGATAGTTGAAGGTGTGAGGGAGGAGTGATGAGACAGGATAAGCAGATGGTACAGGGTAGAGCTGACTCTATGCAAAATTTAATTTGCCCCAACTCTCAAATCTCCCTTCCTGTCTGTCACTTCTGCTTCTCTTCTACCTATGTTAACACCAAGTCAAGGGCTTTCAATACTTTCATACTTACCCAAAGTTGTTCAAAGCCTGGCACTACAGCCTCTCCATTCACAGCACTGCTCCCCGTCAAGTTGCCGCAAGCCCCAAAATCTTTTTCCTCTCCTAAAAGTCCGACCACTCTCAGACCATCTTCACTCTTTGGTAAGGGTCAAGGTAAGGGGTGGGAGCAGCAAGTAAATTAAACTACCATTAAACCACTTGATTAAAGAATATGTTGCAAATGACTTCCCTCTAATAAGCATATAAACAAACGTTTACCTTCACTCACAAAGAAACATAAACCCAAAATAAGACAAATTTCACATATCAAATTGGCAATATAGTTTTTTAAAGTTCAGTGTTGGTAAACACGTCACAGGCATTCTCACACACTGCTGGTTAACATAAATTGTTACAACATAATATTACTCAACAGGAGTCAGAAAAAAAATATGTTATAATAAAATATTTTAATCATTTCTTAATTATGTTGATCTGTATGTGCCAGTATGAAAAGAGATTGTGACTTAACTAAGGAAAAAAGTAAACTGTAGTTAAAAAATAAAATAGTAGGCCAATCGCAGTGGCTCACACCTGTAATCCCAGCATTTTGGGAGGCTGAGGCAGGCAGATAATGAGGTCAGGAGTTCAAGCCCAGCCTGGCCAACACAGTGAAACCCCATCTCTACTAGAAATAGAAGAATTAGCCAGGCATGGTGGCACACGCCTACAGTCCCAGCTACTCAGGAGGCTGAGGCAGGAGAATCGCTTGAACCTGGGAGGCGGAGGCTGTGGTGAGTCAAGATCATACCACTGCACTCCAGCCTGGGCAACAGAGCAAGACTCCATCTCAAAAATAATGATAATAAAGTAAACAAATAAAATAGTAAATTGGCAGGGCACGGTGGCTCAAGCCGGTAATCCCAGCACTTTGGGAGGCCGAGATGGGCGGATCACGAGGTCAAGAGACCAAGACCATCCTGGCCAACCTGGTGAAACCCCATCTCTACTAAAAATACAAAAAAATTAGCTGGGCATGGTGGCATGCACCTGTAGTCCCAGCTACCCAGGAGGCTGAGGCAGGAGAACTGCTTGAACCCGGGAGGCGGAGGTTGCAGTGAGCCAAGATCACGCCACTGCACTCCAGCCTGGTGCCTAGCAACAAAGACTCTGTCTCAAAAATAAATAAATAAATAAATAAATAAATAAATAAAATACTAAATCACAGTACAACACTGTAACAATACTCTTTGTATAATTTTTTTTTTTTTTTTGAGACAGAGTCTCGCTCTATCACCAGGCTGCAGTGCAGTGGAGCAATCCTGGCTCACTGCGACTTCCGTTTTCCGGATTCAAGCAATTCTTCTGCCTCAGCCTCCCAAGTAGCTGGGACTACAGGCACGCACCACCACGCCAGGCTTATTTTTTGTACTTTTAGTAGACATGGGTTTCACCATGTTGGCCAGGATGGTCTGGATCTCTTGACCTCGTGATCTGCCCACCTCGGTGTGTAATTTTTTTTTTAAAGTAAACTTTTGAGAAACTCCTAACAGTGGGTTACCTGTGGGAGGAGGATAAAAGTAACATTTTTTACTCCATGTACCATTAAAACATTTTTTACCATACATCTGTATAACTTTTAACTTAAAATACACAATTCTTTAAGTACTCTATTCCCCTAACCTTAACTCCTACTCTTGCCTCTGCAACTCACCCCCGCACCCAACCCAAACCATTCCGTATCTGAAAGCCAGCAGAAATTACCTGGTAGAATTTCAGCTACTAAGGGATATATTTTGGAGATATGGAGCTTTCCTTTAAAATCTCTTCAATTACTTCCCTAAAATCATCCCTGAGGTGAAAGAAGAGAGAAAGAATCCTGTCCTACCTAAGGAATCACAAGCTCTCATTTCCATTCAGGTCCCTAACCATTCTCTTCTAGAGAAAGACAATGGTCTTGGTTAAAATATCCCTCCTTCTCCTTATGGGATCTAATCTTGGCTAATTTCACTCTCTCACATAAAGAAGAGAACCTCAACTGTCACTGAAAAGGAAGGAAAGCCTGCTCCTTCCAGAACTAAGTGATAGCAGAGATCCGACTGCTCTGGTCTGTCTCAGCGCTCATCACCTTGCTGCGGGTGGCCAACCACTACTCTACACCTCTACAGGACAGTGTCTTCAGTCCTGTTTACTGCATCATCCCTGGCACTGTATGTATATGGAAGCTTAGTATCTGTTCATTTTAATGGAATCAGGTCAGAGCATTATCTGTCAAAAGACAGCGTGGCAGGCTAGTAGCATACTTTTAGGCCTTATAAAGATGCCTCAGAATAGTTTCTTTCTTTAATCAGTCTTTCCCCCATGCCTGTTAGTTGTTTTTCTTTTTTTTAATTCATATGAGCTGTGGCTTTGTCGTAACCTGTTAGTTTTTTTAAGTTTTACGCAACTAAACCAAGTATTTTCAATTACTACTTATTATTGTCTACTAGAAATAACGATTATGGATTTTTTTAATCTCTAATTAATGGCTTTAAGATTTGAACAACTAAATTTTTTTCATCTAACTTTTATCATCATTATTTTCCCACTCATGCCAGCTAAAACAATTACAGTCTCAACACAGCAGATTTATTCTTAATTCTAAACTAATTAATGAGAAAGGATTCTAAAACCTTTCTTTTTTTTTTTTTTTTTTATCAGCAGCATGAAAGGATTCTAAAACCCTTTTCAAGTAACGGGAGGAAATGGTTATAATCAGGTGGCTTATAACAGAATAGCGTGAGGAAAGGGCTGACCTCTACTCTCCAAGGAGTCAGAATTGCGAACCATTTGGCAGCTTCTTAAATAAGCTTAAAAAGTAAACACACTTCAGAGAAATTACTCAGTTTATTTTCAAACTAAGTATTTTTGGAATTTGTAACATTCCCGAACAGGAATACAAAAAACAAATAAAGTGTCTATTGTAATTGGAAGTGACAGATGACTTGTATAGCAAACTTAGTTTAAAAATTAAAAAATACGTACACACTCATACACGCACTGTATCTTGTAACAAAACAAAGGTCAATACTAACTTTTCCAAATTACACTTAGAAGTTTCACAAAGAATAAATAAATGCCACGTCAAGTAATTCCATAATGAAAGAGCAGACAGCTCCAGGAGACAGAAACATAAAAGAGGTTATCTTCTGAGACAAGCTAAACAGACCGAATCCCAAACAAAAATTATTAAAAACCAGACGCTGAAACAGATGGCCAACCATAAAACATTATTCTTGGTTAAATGAATGAAAAGGTGGGAAGGGGATGGAGGGTAACATGCTACCCTGAATTTTATTAATAAATATTGCTAAACCCTGAATAAAACAAAAAAAGACAACGGGAAAACTTCTAAGCTTCCAGGATCTCTAAGGGCTGTCCCAATTCCACCATGTGAATATGACTGTGACCTTAGATAAATCAATGAAATTACAATCTGAACCTAATTTCTCATGTATAAGTGAGGTGGAGATCATCGTTTTCTTGCTGCTCTCTAACACTAACAGAGGAAACACAAATGCATTCTTTTCTAATATAAGTTATGTACAGTCCATGTCATTCAAGAGTCCGTAAGCCAAATCACAGTGAGCACTCTCCTGTTAGTTCTAAGACAGTCTCTAAATTTTCCAAGAGGAATAAGAAGAATACAACTTCCCAAAATATTCCTTCCCCACAGTTTTGAGTATTTTCTACCATTGCATTCTTCTCCAGGGCAAGCCTGTCTAACACAGGGTATCACTTTATCTTAGGCCTAACAAATTATTAATAAAGCCTACTCCTTAAAATGTTACTTTGTTAAACAAAGCTGCAGAACAATTTAAACAACTTTCATCCAACAGCCAGCTCAGTAGAATCTTATTACAAAGAAGCTTAATACAAACATCTCATGACAAGAATCACTATCATGACATGTCTCTCTAATTTGGCGGGGGGGAGGGGAGTCAGAGAGGGAGAAACATAACCTGACAGAATAAAGGCGACAGGAGTAACAAAAGCTGCAGTAAAAGAAAAGTTAATATAGGGAGAATCAGACTCAACCAAAACAAGAAGGGAAAAAAAAAGAAGGCCAAGACAAATATACCTTCCCATTTAAAATACACCTTGAAGTAAAAGCCACCTAAGAAGAGGACAATTTTTAAAACCATCAGAAAAAGGAGGAAAAAGTCACTATTCTGGTAATTTTTATAAAGTCTAAAGTACATTTTTTATATATGTTTATAAATGTATAATATGTACAAATTTTATTTCTAATGAATAATGTTCTTAAGATGTGTTTTACAGTTAGGTTTCTGATAATAAATCTATCTTAATATAAAAGGTCCCATGTAACTTTCACCTACATATTCACCACTATATACATTTTAATTCGGTTTTCTGCTATCACCATGAGATACAAGATTAATTGTTCCACGAACTGACCTAACAATACACCAGTGAATACTCATCTTATTGTCCCTAAAGATGCAAACATCTCTGACATGTATGCTGCATAAAGAGCTGTCTTTCAAGTGCATATCTGTGGTTTTTTAACTACTTTACCTGACCACTACAGGAGTTAAAAAACGTTCTGTCTGGGAACTCTGTCTGGATGTGTTAACTGAGAACAATGACTTACTGCTATTCAAGTATTAGGTAATTACAATTTATTTACAGCTCGCCTCCTGTATGTAAACACAACTTTAGTTTTTAAAGTTTATTAGGATGATACAGGATTACCCAACTCTCTGCACAGCGCAGACCAACCCTCTAAATTAATGCTATATCCAAAGTTTCTGAAACTATTTCATCAACAAGGTAGGATCAGTCGGGGCACCACTGCCCGTCCATCACCTCATAATAAAAGTACGAGAAGCACTTTCTTCGACATAAAAAAGGGTTGACCCTTGCTAGGGAAGAGAGGATGTTGAAGACGCGAGTGGAGTGGGTGGGTAGCTGCTCTTTCAACCCTTCCCGGAGCTCACCCAGTCCGCGGCAAGGAACGCAGCAGCCTGCAGTTCCGAAGACGAGGGGCGGCGTTTCAGGGTTCAGTCATTCCTCCAAATAACTGTCGAGCTACTTAAGAGTTAGCTTTCACGTCTCTACCAAAAACCGACAATAGCACCAGCAACAACAGCAAACAAGATTTTTCTCTAAACCAAAACTTTTGAAGTGGTAATAAAATAACAGTGAAAAAACATTAACGAGTTACAATTGCACACCATTTTCCCCGCCGTTCCTTCCGAAAGGAAAGCTAGAACCCAGTTGTCGCCTGGGAGGAGTCCCTCCACGCCAGCGCTGAGCTTTTCCTCAACTGGGTCCTCAGGTTCCCGGAGCACCCGCTCAGGGCGGCGCGGCGAGCGCGATTTCCCTCCGGCGAGCGGCGAGGAACAGTGTAAAAATGTCACGCTCAGCCCGTTCCCTGGCCCGGAGCGGAGGCCGGGCGGCGCGCGGGGACCAGGCGGCGGGGGCGAGGGCGCCCGCGGCCCCGACCCACGTTCCCCGCCCGCCCCTCGCCCGGAAGGGGGAGAAGCCCGCCCGCGGGAGGATTCAACAGGAGCACCGCGCCGCCCGCCTGCCGCCCGGGAAACAGCCGCCGGCCGCCCGGCCGGGGCGCGGGGGGAGGGGCGCGGCGGTGGCGGCGAGAGGGCGCGGGCGGGCGGTCGGTCAGCCCCGGGACCCCCGCCCGCGTGCAAGGTCACCGCCCGCCGCCGCCACCGCCACCGCCCCGGCCGGGATCAGGGCGGCAAGTTTAATTTCCAGAGGCTGCCGCAGAGCCCGCGGCGTGGAGGCGCGAGCCGGCGCGGGGCCCTCCCCACCCCCACCACTCAGCCCGGCCCGCACCCCGCGACCCTCGCCCCGGACCGCCGCCAAGCAGCTGCCCGCTGCAGCCCCCGATGCTGGGAGGCGAGTCGCGCCTGGCAGCCCGGCGGGCGGCGCTTCAGCTCCGCCACAGACAGACAGACACACACACACACACACACACACACACAGAGCGGCGGTGGCGGCCGCTGAAAAATGGAGCGCCGCGGCCTGAGAGGAGAGACATTTTCTTTCCGTTAACTGAATTGTTTCCTACCTCCGGGTGCCCGACTCGCTACTCCTCTCACTCCGCGGCTCTCCGGGATCCGCCGCCGCCGCCGCATCCAATCGCCTTCTGCCCCCCCCTCCCCTTCCGCAGCCAGCCCGGCCGTTCCTCCTCCTCTCCGCTTCAAAATGGCGCCAAGCGCTCTTCGGCGGCTGCTCCAATCGAACCGCGGCGGACAGCACCCGGGGGCAGCCAGAGCGCGCCATGGGTGCGCAGCGCCCCCTGCCGACCAGATGGCCCCGCGCGCGCCCGCCCTCCGACCTCCGCCCCGCCCCGTCCGCGCGCGCGCACGCCCCTCCTCAGCCCCGCCCCGTCCGCGCGCACGCAGCCGCACTGGCACGCCGCCGGGGGGCTGCGAGACGGGCAGCTGTCAAGGCGTCCAGTGCCCCTGCGGCTTCCTAGACCTCTACCGAAAAAAAAACACACCGATTGTTACGTAGCTCTATCTTTTTAGATAAAGGTTGGGAGATTTTTTTAAACACTGCCATTCAGCACTGATGTTGTGCTGGGTAAACAGACTTGGAATACTTTGCTCCTTGCCTGTTAACTCTGCCCTCGTCGTCGGAATGTCATACAAATAGTTTTCTTACACTTTACGTGCTACGTCTTTATTAAATCTCCCCACTTTCCTAATTTGAGGAATTGTATATAGGTGGTAGGCTGGGAGGACACACAGTAATTCAGCCTGTGACGAAGCATCCCATTCCTTTGGCAGAAGTGTCCTTATTAGAGGAAGAAATCATCCAGATACCGCAGGGACACATTCCAGGAGGTGGATCTCTTCCCCCTTTACCTCCAGGAGATGGCAGCCCCTCCTGCAGCTGTAGTGGGCTTAGCCCGGTCACCTACCTTGGGGGAAGGTTTCATCCCCAGCCAGGTTTCTGCCAGAGCTAAAGAAGGGACTGCCTCCTCTTTTTGCTTTAATACCATCCCTGCTGTAAGGAAGTTTCTACTGATAGGATGTATATGGTTACTAGGATTTTGTTCCAGGGAGAATTTGTTTCAACAATGAACAAGCAAAGGGTGAATGAATGGATTACAGTAGGTTATTTATCAGCTGAAACAAAAGATAGGTAATGCTGGTATATAAACTATTGTTACCGTGTTAGAAAAGGTGTGTCCAAATTCCATCGGGCCAGGGCACCTAGAGTTACTGAGACCTCTTCATTTCCATTTTTGTGAGATTCCCTGGACAATTCCGCTTCAGTCTCCTCCAGTGCTTGCTAGACCAGTATGTTGTATGTATTACATTATCCAAGATTTTGCCACTGAATACTCCAGGTGCTACCCATTTTACACATTCCTTAATGAAGTCTACTGTGAGTTTTTTCTGCCCTCTTTTTAGAGTTATCTCAGGAATTTTCTTATTTTACATTGTTGTTCCACCAACATAAATCTTGCACGGAAGAAGAGAATGGGATATCTAGACCTGGAAAAACCTTTCCTAACCCTTTGGTTGTTTTTATTATCTTTTTTACTTTATTTTCTTCAATTCCCAAACCTCCAAAGCCAGGGAGCAAGAAAGTTTCAGAAGAACAGCAGGATGAGGGCAAGAATTTTTTTTATTTTTATTTTTCGAGAGAAAGACGGAGCTTCTCTCTGTTGCCCAGGCTGGAGTGCAGTGGAGCGATCTCGGATCACTGAAACCTCTGCCTCCCAGGTTCAAGCGGTTCTCCTGCCTCAGTCTCCTGAATAGCTGGGACTACAGGCGTGCGCCACCACTCCCAGCTAATTTTTAGCAGAGACTCGGTTTCACCATGTTGGCCAGGATGGTCTCGATCTCCTGACCTCATGACACGTGATCCACCCGCCTCGGCTTCCCAAAGTGCTGAGATTACAGGCCCGAGCCACGGCGCCCGGCCAAGAATTTTTGTATAAATTATTCAGTGCTCTTATCCCCATCATTTGACACCCAGAAGCCTCGGTAAATATTTTGTGGAATGTATGAATTGTTTGTCACTCTACATCTTGTATATGGCAGTGAGTCCTGAAACGGCTAAAGGTGTCATATCAAGTTTGTGAGCAGTTAGTTTTGCCGGTTTCACCGTTTACCTTCTCTGTATAAAATGGTGCCAAGAATTTCAATAATGAAGCCCGGAATACATATTGCCCACCTTAGGCTACTAACACTGCAGGATTAACCCCAAGAGTGAGCAGAAAGGAGATCGCCTCAAAACAGCTACATGGTTAGGGTCAACAGAGGAAAAACTCTAAAACCTCAATGAAGCATAGTTTCTAATGAAAGAGTATACTTTTATATGACTGCAAGTGGCTTCACAGGAATCAGTAATATAAACCTTCATTTAAAACAATACCGTTTAGGAAAACTAATATCTAAAATTGATATTTGAACAAAAATAATCTTCTGTGCTTAGGACTTTTAAAAATAGCCAAGTTGCAAGTCATTAGGAGCAACATAATTGAATGTGACATAATTTAAGACAGTTAAGAGTGTGAGCCATTCAAAACTTAGTTGTAAATGCTTTCTACTCCAAGAAAGAGAAATTATGTGGGAATTATGTCCAAATCCTGGTTTTATACAGAAATGGTTAGGAGAATTGTCTTTGATTATGAAAAACCACAAATGTAGTTCCCACCTCTACTAATTTTACATTGCTGCTACAACAAATTATCACAAAGTTGGTGGTTTAAAAGAGCACAAACTTATTGTCTCACTGGAGTGCAGAAATTTGACACATATCTCACTGGGCTGAAATCAAGGTGTTGGCAGGCCTGTGTGCCTTTCTGGCGGCTCCAAAGGATAATCCATTCTCTTACTATTTCCTTTTTCTAGAGGCTTCCCAGATCCCATGGCTCATGTACCCCCCTTCCTCCATCTGCAAAGCCAGCCCTGTGGTGTCTCTCTGACCTGCTTTTGTCATCGCAGTTCCTCCTCTGACTCCCTCAATCACTTTTAAGACCCTTGTCATTATATTGGGCCCACTTGGATAATCTTTGTAATTTAAGGTCCATTGATTAGTACCCTTTATTCCCCTTTGCCATGTAACATAATATATTCAAAGGTTTGGGGATTAGGACATGGATATTGTAGGGGGACCAATATTCAGCCTACCACAGCACTCATATTTGGGTTACCTGTGCTTTTTTTAAATACAGTCTAAAGTTGAGGTTAAAGAGGTTAGGAAGTTGGAAGACATCAGGAATGCACACAATTAACCTGGATGGTCCTAAATATACCCCCATGGCCCCTGCTGCATTTTGAGTGCATCCTTGCTGCACTACAGCATGGTTTCCAAAATGTGGTAATATATTTATCATATTATACATAGCATAGCACACTGGGCAGCTAATTAGCAAATGAAAAGACTGGGCCCTACCTAGACAAACATTACCTGTTCAGCGTAATTCAAGGTGTGTCAGGCCACAAATATGATCCCTGTCAGCCTGCAACAGTGCTGAAATTCCCACTAGACTAATTTACTGGGTTAAAGCATTAGATTCTCAGAAAACATGTTGGAATGTGGTTGTGTTACCTGAAAAAGATAGGGTGAGCCAGGTGGCTCATGCCTGTAATCCTAGCACTTTGGGAGGCTGAGGCAGGTGGATCATGAGGTCAGGAGTTCAAGATTAGCCTGGCCAAGATGGTGAAACCCCATCTCTACTAAAAATGCAAAAATTAGCCAGGCATGGTGGCAGGCGCCTGTAATCCCAGCTACTTGAGAGTCTGAGGCAGAGAAGTGCTTGAATCAGGGTGGCAGAGGCTGCAGTGAGCCGAGATCATGCCACTGCACTCCAGCCTGGGCAACAGAGCAAGACTCCATTAAAAAAAAAATGATAACACACTAACCCATTTGTATCCATTAGGAGAGACTAAGCCCAGTAGAAATTAGCTTTGTGATATATTAGGCATTAGGCATTATGATAAACTCCAAGCCCCTGAAGTTGATCCTTCATTCATAACATCGCTACTGCTGAAAGATAGCATAAGGTCTCTTTTCCTTCACCCTCATCCAAGACACAGCCTTTGGTGCCTCAAATTTCTCTCTTCACAATTAATCCCCTGCATGAGGCGCTGCGCCCATCAGGTGATCCTCTTTACAATGCAAATATTCCTGAAAGGATGCCACATTCATCTGCAGTCCCACGGTAGTGATTCTTAACTGGAATGGAATGGAAGGATATAAAAATCACCTGAGAAATTTCTGTAAACTAGACATTCAGAAACTATATTGGAATATGTTTGATAGATCTAACTTTTTAAAAGAGTTCCAAAGATAGATGACAGAAATTTTTACACAAAATATCATACCTTGCATTATCATCCAAAGAGAGATTTGGGTTTAAGAAAGCATTTGTCACTCAGTTCAACCTCTGGAAATAATAAAGAGATACAAAACCAAGAGGAATTTCACTTGAAAAGTAATGAGAATGACAAAGAAGAATTTAGACTGCTGCCTGGAATATTTGTGCAAAGGCATATAAATTCCTTCAATATAATACATTTCACATATGTTCACATGCAATCACTGGTCAATGTTTTTTACTTTTGCACTATTAAAAATTCAGCAGGCTGGGCACGGTGGCTCATTCCATTAATCCCAGGAGGCTGAAGTGAATGGATAGCATGAGCCCAGGAGTTTGAGACCAGCCATAGCAAGACCCTTCCTCTACAAAAAATAAATAGTTAGCCAGGCACTGTGGCATGCATCTGTAGTCCCAGCTACTTGCGGGAGGCTGAGGAGGGAAGATCACTTGAGCCCGTGTGGGAGAAGTTCCAGTGAGCTGTGATCACACCATGGCACTCCAGCCTGGGCAACAGAGAAAGACTCTGCCTCAAAAAAAAAAATTTGTTTTTAATTTAAAAATTGGCATTGCAGTGTAAGATGACCAAAAGCTCCAAAACAATTTTTCAGTTTCACGTTTCTGTTTTAGGCAAGCAGCCTGTTTTTGAGCATAGAGTAGTAGCTCATTCTCTATTGAACCAAGTTTGTATCACTTTTTATTCCAAGTAAATTAACTTGACTCCTAATGCTTACTCTTCATGGATATGCAGGAAGCATCCTTTGTTCTAACAGGAATTCTGTTTCTTCTCCTGGCTATCTCATCTAGTTAAAACGTGATATTTAAAAATAGCTTTATTCAGCAGCCAGCAGATGGAGCTGTTGAAAAATGTTGACATCTCTATTCTTTTTTATGAAATAAAACCACTTTAGAGATGCACTTTAATTTTTTGCTATGTAAATAATCTGTTCATTATAGAGAAATCCGGAACTACAGTTAAAATTTAAAAAAAAAATCATTCGTAATTATGTCACCAGAAAAAAATTACTTTTAATGCTTTGGTATGTATCAGTCCAGAATATATTCTATTCATATATTTATATTTACATCTTGTTTTACAAAACATAATGTTTCATAATATAAAATTTGATCCTAGAGGCATAGAAATCTCCAAGGATAATATTAAACTATTTGCAACTGTATAGGACAGTCAAGGATCAATGAGAACAGATACTGGCTGTAGCTTGAGTAGGACCCCATATGCTCCCTGCTGTGTGAAGCATTAACTCTTCAGTTGATGATGATTGGCAAGGTCTGGGGGGCGGCAGGGAAGGGTTTGGGTGCCCAAGGAGGAAGAAGTAGTTTCAGGAAACCGGCTGTATGACAACCTTATAGAAGCGTTTCATTACTTTTAACAACTGATACAGCCACAATAATGCATACCAGGTGAACTATCAGCTCTAGAAATCTCTGAAGAATATACAAGGTTACACAAAATTAGAGGACACCTAGATGGGAATCTAGGTGACTTGAGAACAAAGGTGAGAGAGAAATCTGTGCCTTTGGTACTATCAACATGCATTTAATATTTTTTAAATAAGCTTTAAATAAAATATCATAAATAATTTTCTGGTGAGTAAATACACATCAATATTATCATTTTATTGGCTATGTAATACTATTTTATTGTGTAGTTATGCTATGATTTATTTAATGAACCCCTATTGTTGAATAGTTCGATGATGAATTGTAACACACAAAATAGATTTAAATCTATGAACTCATACTATATCTTAAAAATAAAAACAATCACCATTGGAGGTTGCTAATGAACCATCTCATTATTTTTAAAACTGACAAATAAAGGAAAGAATCAATCATTTATCCTGCCTGCTCTATAAAAACTGTACTAGTGGAAAATCAAATAGTAATCTGTGAACAGAAGTAGTCCAGCATTGAAATGAAGAAGGAATGTAAAAGGTAGAATATTGCTGTTTTTTAAATCCTAGTGAGTGCATTTGAAACAAATCATTTTCTGAGTGCTAAGGAAAAAAAATAAAAATAAAAATAAATCCTACTGAGAATAACTGATCCAGACATTGAACATAAGTGCCTGCTGGCATCACAAAGAGAGAGAACAAAGCACTAGACATTCACTGACAGAGGAATATAGCAGCACCCATGTAGTCATCTTGCCATAAAAATCTAACCTAAATCTGATAGAGCCTCTAGATACAAGTATCAATTTACAAGAAATACATTGAGAATTTTCTGGTTTTTCACATAAATAAATTCCAAAGAAGAAATAAATGAGAGATGGAGGAGAAACCTAAATATTAAAAGAGATGAACCAGTCAATTACAATGTGCATACCTATTTGGACCTGAGTCAAAAAAGTAAGCTACTAAAAATAAATTATGACATTTAGGGGACTTTTGGAAATTGAACACTGGGTATTTAATGATATCAAAGAATCACTGTTAATTTGTTTTGCAATAGTAGTATAATGGCTATGTTGAAAAAATTGCTGAATACAAAATCTTCTGTTTCTTGATCTAGGTATTAGTTACCTAGTGTGTTCAATTAGTGAAAGTTTGGTAAGCACCAAATTTTCTGTATCTACATTATAGTTCAATATAAATTTGAAAATATAAATGCAAATGAGAAACATGGCATATATCATTTTTTTAGAAAAAAAAAGAGATACAGTATCTAGGATTTACTTCAATTAATGTAGAAAGGGGAAAAAAACCAGACAGGGTACATATGAAACACGATTGGCCATGAGTTGATAATTGGTGAAGCTGGGTAATTGTAGTAGTTCATTCTTACACTGCTAATAAAGACATACCTGAGACTGGTTAATTTATAAAGGAAAGAGTTTTAATTGACTAACAGTTCAGCATGGCTGGGGAGGCCTCAGGAAACTTACAACCATGGTGGACGGGGAAATAAACACAATCTTCTTTACATTGTGGCAGCAAGGAGAGGTGTCGAACAAAAGAGGGAAAAGCCCCTTATAAAACCATCAGATCTCATGAGAACTCACTCCCTCTCATGAGAACAGCAGCATAGGGGTAACTGCCCCCATGACTGAATTGTCTCCCACCAGGTCTCTCCCACAACATGTGCGGATTATGGGAACTAAAATTCAAGATTTTAGTTTGGGTGGGGACACAGCCAAACCATATCATCCCATCCCTGCCCCTCCCAAATCTCATGTCCTCACATTTCAAAACAAAATCATGCATTCCCAACAGTTCACCAAAGTCTTAACTCATTCTGGCATTAACCTAAAAGTCCAAGTCTGAAGATTCATCTGAGACAAGGCAAGTCCCTTTTGACTATGAGCCTGTAAAATCAAAAGCAAGTTAGTTACTTCCTACATACAATAGGGGTACAGTTATTGGATAAAGATATCTGTTCCAAATGGGAGAAATTGGCCAAAATGAAGGGGCTATAGGCCCCATGCAAGTCTAAAATTCAGTAAGGAAGTCATTAAAACTTAAAGTTTCAAAATGGTCTCCTTTGATGCCATATCTCACATCCAGGTCACACTGAGGCAAGAGGTGGGCTCCCATGGCCTTGGACTGCTCTGCCCCTGTGGATTTTCAGGGTATAGCCCCACTCCAGGCTGCTTTCACAGGCTGGCATTGTCTGTGGCTTTTTCAGGCATAAGGTCCAAGCCATCAGTGGATCTACCATTCTGGGGTCTGGAAGATGGTAGCCCTCTTCTCACAGCTCCACTAGGCAGTTCCCCAGTGGGGACTCTGTGTGCAGGCTCCAACCCCACATTTCCCTTCCACACTGCCCTAGCAGAGATTCTCCCTCAGGATCCCACCCCTGCAGCAGACTTCTGCCTGGACACCAGGCACTACAGTACATCCTCTGAAATCTAGGCATAGGTTCCCAAACCTCAGTTCTGGTCTTCTGCATACCTGCAGGCCCAGCACCATGTGGAAGCTGCCAAGGTTTAGGGCTTGCACCCTCTGAAGCAGTGGCCTAAGCTGTACCTTGGCCCCTTTTAGCCACGGCTGGAGCTGGATCAACTGGGATGCAAACTGCACAGAGCAGTAGGGTCCTGGACCCAGCCCAGGAAACCATTTTTCCCTCCTTGGCCTCCAGGCCTGTGATAGGAGGGGCTGCTACAAAGTTCTCTGACATGCCCTGCAGACATTTTCCCCAATGTCTTAGTGATTAACATTTGGCTCCTTATCACTTATGCAAATTTCTGCAACAGACTTAAATTTCTCCCCAGAAAATGGGTATTTCTTTTCTATTGCATTGTCAGACTGCAAATTTTCCAAACTTTTATGCTCTGCTTCCTCTTGAATGCTCTGCCACTTAGAAATTTCTTCCACCAGATACCATAAATCATCTTTCTCAAGTTCAAAATTCCACAGATCCCTAGGGCAGGGGCAAAATGTCAACAGTCTCTTTGCTAAAGCGTAACAAGAGTCACCTTTGTTCCAGTTCCCAGCAAGTTCCTCATCTCCATCTGAGACCACATCAACCTAGACTTTATTCTCTATATCACTTTATATCACTATTGGCATTTTGGTCAAAGCCATTCAACAAGTCTCTAGGAAATTCCAAAGTTTCCCACATCTCCTGTCTTCTGAGCCTTCCAAATCTCTAGGAAGTTGCAAACTTTCCCACATTTTCCTATCTTCTTCTGAGCCCTCTAAACTGTTCTAACCTCTGCCTGTTACCCAGTTCCAAAGTCACTTCCACATTTTTGGGTACCTTTGCATTAGCACCCCACTCCAGGTACCAATTTACTGTATTTGTCGGTTCTCACACTACTAATAAAGACATACCTGAGACCGGGTTTTTTTTTTTATTGTACTTTAAGTTCTGGGGTACATGTGCAGATCTTGCAGTATTATTGCATAGGTACATACATGCCATGGTGGTTTGCTATCTCCATCCTGAGACTGGGTAATTTATAAAGGAAAGAGGTTTCCTGAACCTCCCCAGCATGGTGGAAGAAACTTACAACCATGATAGAAGGAGAAGCAAAGTTCAGGAACCTTACAACCATGGTAGAAGGAGAAGCAAACACATCTTTCTTCACATGGCGGCAGCAAGGAGAAGTGGCGAGCAAAAGGGGAAAAGCCCTTTATAAAACCATCAGATCTCATGAGAACTCACTCACTAGTATGAGAACAGCAACACAGGGGTAACCACCTCCATGATTCAATTACCTCCCACCAAGTCCCTCCCTCGACATGTGGGGATTATGGGAACTACAATTCAAGATGAGATTTGGATGGAGATATAGCCAAACCGTATCAGTGATAGATGCAGGAGGATTTATTATAGCATTCTGTCTACTTTTGTATATGTTTGAAATAGCCTAGAATAACTAGGTTTTTTAAAGTACAGATTTTAAAGTTTTGGTACATCTTGCCAAACTATTCTCTGGAAAATTTATCCCAAGTTTTACTGTTGTACTGAACCGAGCATATAAAGTCAAAACCAAGACAAAAGTATGCCAAATTGCAGGGTCTTTATTGCCGGCGGCCACGGAGGACTCGCGTCTCTCCAACCCGTGGCCCCGAAAAGGAGGGTGTCAAGACCTTTTATAACCCTAAAACCACCTCGGGGTGAGCGTGATGGGCGGGGGTGGGAGTGAGGAGTTTCAGACATTCGGAGGGCTAGGGGACTTTTGACATTCTGATTGTTACTTAAGCGGTTAACAAAAGTCAAAATAAGCATTTGTTTACACATTGTCTGGGTAGGGTGGAAATTACAAATCGCAGGGGCCAAGATGGCCTGGGTTTGAACTGGTTGCCTGTCACATTACGGGTTACAGAGAGCAGTTTAAACAGAAAGCCAAGGTATGGTTGAGGCATGCAGTTTTATGGGGCTTTTACCATGTCACATTACCTACGGACAGTTTAAATCAACACCCACACACAACCATCTTAATGCAATTTTGTATAAACTTAATTTGAGATAATGCCATCACCAAGAATTTTAATTTATAAATCAATTAGTTTGAGCTTTTGCATAGTACAATATTGTCAAGTAAAATATAAAGATTAAAAATTATCATATGATTTTTTTTTTGAGATGGAGTTTCACTCTCTTTGCCTAGGATGGAGTGCAATGGCATGATCTTGACTCACTGCAACCTCCACCTCCCAGGTTCAAGCGATTCCCCTGCCTCAGCCTCCTGAGTAGCTAGGATTACAGGCATGCACCACCATGCCCAGCTAATTTTGTATTTTTAGTTAGAGATGGGGTTTCTCCATGTTGATCAGGCTGGGCTCAAACTCCCTACCTCAAGTGATCCGCCCACCTCGGCCTCCCAAAGTACTGGGATTATAGGCATGAGCCACCACACCCAACAAATTATCATATGATTCTTTCATTAAAGAATGCTTAGTGGGGCTGGGTGCTGTGGCTCACACCTGTAATCCCAGCACTTTGGGAGGCTGAGCCGGGTGGATCACAAGGTCAAGAGATCGAGACCATCCCAGCCAACATGATGAAACCCCATCTCTACTAAAATACAAAAATTAGCTGGGCATGGTGATGCGCACCTGTAGTCCCAGCTACTTGGGAGAGTGATGCAGGAGAATCGCTTGAACGTGGGAGGCAGAGGTTGCAGTAGCCAGGATCACTCCGTTGCACTCCAGCCTGGTGACAGAGCAGGACTCTGTTAAAAAAAAAAAGAAAGAAAAAAGAAAAAGAATGCTTAGTGAAATAAATCTAATGCCTAGGGACAATCAGAAATTAATTAGAAAGAAGTGTAGGAGAGAGATCCAAGATGGCCGATTAACAACAGCTCAGGATTGTAGCTCCCAGTGAAAGCACAGAGAGCGAGTGGACGCTGCAATTTCGGACGAATTTCTGTGGCCCACAAACTGGGAGATTCCCGGCAGAGGAGCCACACTTGTCGCCAGCATGACTCTTTTGGCCGGTGCAGCTGTTTTGCCAGCACCCCAGCACGGCGCAGTGCTTCTCAGTGTGGAGTATACGCGACTGAGTGCCCGTTGAGTCTGGCTCGGCTGGTCCCATGCCCACAAGGAGAACAGCAATTGGAAACACTGAGGACTGAGAGTTTCACAGTAAGCACAGCTGAACCCGGGAAGGCCAAGCTCTGTGGGGGAGGGGTGTCCGCCAAAGGAAAACTAAGAAACAGAAAAAACTTCATCACCAACAAGCCGGACGTTCACTCAGACCCAATCTGAAAGTCAGCAATTACAAAGATGACAGGTGGATAAATCCACAAAAATGAGAAGAAACCAGTGCAAAAAGGCTGAGAACACCCGAAATCAGAATGCCTCTCCTCCTACAGGGGATCGCAGCTCCTCATCAGCAAGAGAACAAGGCATGACGGAGAATGAGTGTG
>CAUYLG010029128.1:0-15888 GCA_963573385.1 Cacajao melanocephalus
AGATCACGAGGCCAGAGTTCAAGACCCACCTAGCCAACAGGGTGAAACCCCATCTCTACTAAAAACACAAAAATTAGCTGGGTGTGGTGGCAGGTGCCTGTAATCCAGCTACTTGGGAGGCTGAGGCAGGAGAATCGCTTGAACCCAAGAGGCAGAGGTTGCAGTGAGCTGAGATCACACCATTGCACTCCAGCCTAGGTGACAAGAGCAAAACTCCACGTCAAAAAAAAAAAAAAAAAAAAAAAAACTGTGGGGGCCGCACCAAGGCTTTGAGTCAGGGAGTCTCAAAGAGCATTTTATGGGGACTTACTTAATGTAAAGTCTCAAGAATCAGGACCCTTGTCTGACCCTTTTTTCCCCCTTTTAAAAAAGTACTTCTGTCCTGTGGTGGCTCACACCTGTAATCCCAGCACTTTGGGAGGCTGAGGTGGGCAGATCACCTAAGGTCGGGAGTTCAAGACCAGTCTGGCCAACATAGTGAAACCCCGTCTCTACTAAAAATATAAAAATTAGCTGGGTGTGGTGGTGCACACCTGTAATCCCAGCTACTTGGGAGGCTGAGGTAGGAGAATCACTTGAATCCAGGAGGCAGAGGTTACAATGAGCCAAGATTGCATCACTGCTCTCCAGCCTGGGTGACAGAGCAAGACTCCATCTCAAAAAAAAAAAAAAAAAAAAAAAAAAGTACTTATGTAGCACTTTAATATATGCAGGGACTGTCCTAGGCATTTTTCATGTATTAAGTTATTTAACATTCCACTCTATGAGGTAGGCTCTCTTATTATCCTCCTTTTACGGATGAGGAAGAAGACACTGAGTTGTTAAGTAATTTGCCCAGGATCACCCAGTAAGGGATGGAACTGGTTATTCATTCAAACCAGGCCATCTGGTCCCGTAGCCCTAACTGTTACAGCATTCTGGCATCTTGCCTCACCCGACAGCTTCTCTCCACTAGGGATATACATTTCTTTCTTTCTTCTTCTTCTTATTTTTGAGATGGAGTTTCGCTCTGTCGCCCAGACTGGAGTGCAGTGGCGTGATCTCAGCCCACTGCAACCTCTGCCTCCTGGGTTTAAGCAATTCTCTTGCCTCAGCTTCCTGAGTAGCTGAGACTACAGGCATGTGCCACCATGCCTGGCTAATTTTTTGTATTTTTAGTAGAGACAGGGTTTCACTGTGTTAGCCATGATGGTCTTGATCTCCTGACCTTGTGATCTGCTTTTTTTATTTTTATTTTTTATTTTTTTAAAAAAGACAGGGTTTCACCATGTTGGTCGGGCTGGTCTTGAACTCCCAACCTCAGGTGATCTGCCTGCCTTGGCCTCCAAAGTGCCTGGATTACAGGCGTGAGCCACCACACCCAGCCATGATCTGCTTTTTATACTAGAAATGGGACTCGCTTTATTGCCCAGGCTGGTCTCAAACTCCTGGGCTCAGGTGATCCTCCTGTCTCAGCCTTCCAAAGTGCTGGGATTACAGGCATGAGCCACAAAAGGATACATGTTTCTTTCTTCTCCCTTTACTGGCCTCTCTTTAATCCCCAGTCCCTCAGACTCATATTCCTGAAGAAAGTTCTCAATGTAACTGGCTTACTAGAAACAATTGTAAGAAACCTCCATCTTGCCCACAAATGAGACACAAACTACCATAGCTGCATGGGCAAATATAGTAGCCAAGCCACCTTGCCTCCCCTGTTCCTTCTGCCCTCTTTTCTGTGCCTTGCCTAGATCACCTTCTCTCTCCTGGCCATGAGGTTCCTCTCTCAGACCTGGGACGGGTCCTCTCCTACCTTCATGGAAGACCCAAGGGAAGTGGGTACTAGAGGAGCTCAATGCTTCACAGCTCTGAGCGATGTTTACCTGTCGATCTAGCAGATGCCTGAGAGGTGACCACAGGGGTAGAGAATAGGAGACAGACATTGCCTTGGCCAGTGCCTGGGAGAGGCCTGTCTCACCCACCAGGGGTTCCTTTTCAGCCCCTATTGGATACCTCTAGTGACATAGTGGCCCTGAGTTTCCACCCACTGGGAGCAGCCCTACCCCAGGATCTCCACCTTCAGGGCCAAGTGTGGACTGGAACAATAAGAAGGAACCAAGAGGCCATCTTCCTCTCTTTCTCATTAAATTGTGAATAATAATGCATTTACTTATGCTCCCACTTAAAATGTTGTTTAAATCCTTTGAAGAATCTTGCAAGGTAGCTTGGCTAGACAGCAGGCAGGACAGTCCAGTGCCTCTGGTGGGGGAGCCAGGGTCTTCCACTCGCCTGTCTTTTGGTCCAGCAAGAAGGCATTTGGATTGATGGTGTAGTCCTTTGTCTGGACATCGCTGGTGGTGGTGACACCCCCACATACAAACACCTTGTTGTCTCCAATGGAGCAGATAGCATGGGACACATCCAAGGGGCAGTTGTTGGGCAAGAGAGGCACTGAGGTGGTCGTCTTGCTGGCCTTTACCTTCTGCAGATTGATTTCCATGCTCTGCCGGTGGCTGTGCACGCAGAGGATGTTGTCTTGTTGGAAAGAGAGCAGGGGCCGGTGGTTGAACTCAATGGGGAAAGTGATACACTGGACCACATCCCCGGTGTTGGTGTCAAAGCAGTCCACTACCCCGACCCGGGAGATATAACCTTTCACCAAGCACCGTCCAGTGACAATGTACAGATGCCGGTCACCTTTCGTGATCACAGCGGTGCCATCCATGGGGATGCTCATCTTCCCTGCCAGGCACCAGACTTCCTTCCGCTCATCATAGCGATAGATGTTGGAGACATACCGCCTTGGGGCAATGCTCCCGCCCACTGAGTACACTGTGCCCCCGCAGGTCACCATGGTGTGGAAGACAAGCCCAATGGGCAGGTCGGGCAACTTGGTCCAGGAGTTGTCATCCATGTCATACCGCCAGGCCGTCTTCAGCCCTGAAATCTGTTCAGTGGTGCCACCAGAGATGTAGATGTAGCGACCAGCAGAGGTGGCACTAAGTGCTGCTGCCCGATAAGGCATGTCGGAGAGCTTTATCCACAGGTTCTCCTGGATGATATAGGCAAACACTCCATCGTTGAACTGGCCATGGGCCTTCTGCCCACCGAGGATGACCACTGAATCGAGCAGGGCCCCTTTCCGCTGGTAGACCAGCAGGCTGCATGGCCGCTCCTGCTTGCGGTCCATCAGGACACTCTCAATCAGGGTTGCATGGGATGAGGTGTTCTCCATGCCCATCAGCTTGTTGCTAGCAAACACCAGTGTCTTGTTGGAGACAGCATTGAGATTGATGTAATTGAAGAACTTCTTGAAATACTTCTCCCTCTCCTCCTTCCGGAAGTATACCCAATTGATAAGTGCGCTGAGAGCCTGGTCTTCATTGAGTACATGAAGGTTTTCATCACGGAGCAGGCGGCCGAAGATAACAGGGGGACAGCGCATGAAGTGCATGGAGCCCTCAGGACTGGCCCAGTAGTGGAAGTTGTCGCGAATGCCAGAGTAAGCTAAGTCTGATACCTCTTTGAGCTCAAATAGCTCGGCCAAGAAAAGGTAGCGTAAACAGTTGGCACGGCGGATGGACTTAATAAGGAAGTCGTTGCAGTGAATTCGAAGGCGTGGTGTGTTGAAATACTGAGCCCCACGAAGCAGCTCCTCCACGTTTTGCTCAGAGATCACCACCTTGCCACTATAGAAGTAGTCCAAGAGCTGGTCCACTGTGACCGGGCTCAGGTAACTGGAGTCAATGGTGATGAAGAGCTCATCGGTGGTCTTCATGTCATTACTGGAGATGAGGCTCCTCACCAGCGGGGAGACAGCAGCCAACACGTTGCGATGTGCAAAGAAGACATGGTGGTCCACGCTCAGGGCCATGTCCCAGTACTCTTTGCGTTTCCTCTGTCTATTCAGGTTCTGCAGCACGAAGCTGTTGTAGTTTTTCTCGGTGAATTCCAATTTCATGGTGTTTCTTGTTGGCTGAAACAGATCAGCAGCAGGTACTGGAGAACAGACTTTCTCAGGCCTTTGGGATTCAGATTGGTGGTTGTTTGCAGAGCGGTTGACCAGGGAGAAGAGAGGGTGGAAGTGAGGATGATGTCATAGAATGGATGAGGTCATCACAATGCAGGCCTTCCTGAGGCCTGTCTCAGAGGAACTGAATCTTCCTCCCCTCTGATCTCTCCAACCTGTCAAGGTGACATATTCTAC
Source organism: Cacajao melanocephalus (assembly GCA_963573385.1). Lineage (NCBI taxonomy): Eukaryota > Metazoa > Chordata > Mammalia > Primates > Pitheciidae > Cacajao > Cacajao melanocephalus. The sequence goes on from CAUYLG010029128.1 coordinate 4,184, forward strand.
CAAGACCTAAAGCCAGGGCCCAGAGCTCAGGAGGAAACTCAGGGATGGGCAGCAAATCCCACCGGGGACTTTAAAACAGTTCAAGGCTTCTGGAATGTCAGAGCCAGGCTGGGTGGGGCAGTGGGGAGCAGTTTGTGTAGGAGAGATAAGAGGAGGTGGGGAAAAGGGAAGAGATGATCAGAGCTTCTAGAAGAATCTTCTCATTTTGAGGGAAACTGAAGCCCAGAGAAGAGAAGGACTTGCTTAAGATTACATAGCCTGTTGGAAGCAGAGCAAGGCCAAGAACCTTAGCAAGCTGGCACTCTTCTTACCGTTCTAGAAGCTCCTGACTACCCAGCTTTCCCCAGTCTCTGACTCTCAACTCTCCAAGCACTCTTCCTCCCAAGGCTCCTGGGCATCAGAGAAAAGTTCTGTCCTTTGGCTTCTGACCTTGGTGGCCACGGACATTATTCTCCTTCAAAATGGAGAGGTGGAGGCCACTCCCTGGAGCAGGGATGCAGGGGTTAACCACAAACTGGGGCATGGAGGGTCTTTAAAGCCCGGATTATTTCAGCTCCATGGCAAACTAGAACGTTACCCCCCACATTTCCAAGTGTCTCCATCAAGGGTGGACATGGGCGAGTGGCTCAGACTTTCTAAACCTGTTTCCTCCTCTGTGAGATGGAACTAATATTTGATAGTAATACTTGTTTCAAATATTATTATGAGTTTATTTTTATTTTTTGAGACAGAGTCTTGCTCTGTTGCCCAGGCTGGAGTGCAGTGGTGCCATCTCAGCTGGAAACCCCCTTTGCAAAATTATGACTAAGACAGTGAAAAAGATCAACTTAGCTGACTCCATCTTGCTTCTAGCCTCCAAGCTGGCCTTATTCATTCCTTGGAAAAGGCTGAACTAACTTTTGGAGAAACCTATACATATGGTTTATAGTTTAAACAAAGACAGTAACAGCCCTTTCCCAAAGCAGACCTCCTTCTTGCCTGGGGACTAGATTGCCTTTGTAGGACTAACATTAGCCACAAGATTAGAAATCATGGTTTAGGAGTCATGCAGCTGGAGGCTACAAGATTCTGACCCTCCCTAAACTGCTCCTAAGATCAGTGCTTGAGATGCTTTGCAGACCCTGCACTTGATGGATCAGCTGGCACCATTCAAATTGATAAACTACCTCATCTGATCTTGTGGCTCCCAACCCAGGAACTGTCAGCACAAGAAGACAGCTCTGACTCCCTAAGATTTCATCTCTGACCAGTCAGCAGCACTCCTGGCTCATTGGCTTTCCCCTACCTACAAAATTATCCTTAAAAACTCTGCTCCCCCAATGCTCTGGAGACTGATTTGAGTAATAATAAAACTCCAGGCAGGGCACAGTGGCTCATGCCTGTAATACTAGCACTTTGGGAGGCTGAGGCAGGTGGATCACCTGAAGTCCGGGTTTCCCAGCCTGGCCAACATGGTGAAATCCTGTCTCTACTAAAAATACAAAAATTAGGCTGGGTGCGGTGGCTCACGCCTATAATCCCAGCACTTTGGGAGGCCAAGGTGGGTGGATGGCTTGAGGTCAGGAGTTCGAGACCAGCCTGGCCAACAAAGAAAGTAGAAACCCCGTCTCTACTAAAACTACAAAAATTAGCTGGGCATGGTGGCACGTGCCTGTAGTCTCAGCTACTTGGGAAGCTGAGGCAGGAGAATCGCTTGAACCCGGGAGACAGAGGTGAGCTGAGATCACGCCATTGCACTCCAGCCTGGGTGACAAAGCAAGACTCTGTCTCAAAAAAAAAAAAAAAAAAAAAAAATTTGCCAAGCATGCGGCACATGCCTGTAATGCCTGTAATCCCAGCTACTTGGGAGACTGAGGTAGGAGAATCGCTTGAAGCTGGGAGGCAGAGGCGGAGGCGGAGGTTGCACTGAGCAGAGATCACGCCATTGCACTCTAGCCTGGGTGACAGAGTGAGACTCCGTGTCAAAAAACAAAACTGTCAAGTCTTCTGCACAGCCGGGTCCGCATGAATTACTCTTCTTTTTCTGTTGCAATTCCCCTATCTTTTCCCCCTCCCCCACAAGACCTTCCCTAGTAGCTGGGATTACAGGCACCTGTCACCACACCCAGCTAAATTTTGTATTTTTTTTTTGAGATGGAGTTTCACTCTTGTTGCCCAAGCTGGAGTGCAATGATGCAATCTCAGCTCACTGCAACCTCCACCTCCCAGATTCAAGCAATTCTCCTGCCTCAGCCTCTTGAGTAGCTGGGATTACAGGCGTGCGCCACCATGCCCCGCTACTTTTTTGTATTTTTAGTAGAGACGACGTTTCACCATGTTGGCTGGGCTGGTCTCAAACTCCTGACTTCAGGTGATCCGCCCGCCTTGGTCTCTCAATGTGTTGGGATTAGAGGCGTCTATTATTGTAGTTTAAACAAGAAGACTAGAGAGTAGTGGGCTCGTCATAAACGCTCAATGAATGTTAGCTGCCATTTTCTTTCCTTTTTTTTTTTTAAGATGGGGTTTCACTATGATGGCCAGGCTGGTCTTGAACTCCTGACCTCAGGTGATCCACCCACCTCGGCCTCCCAAAGTGCTAGGATTACAGGCATGAGCCACAGCTCGCGGCCACCATTTTCTTACTCATATTACACCAGTTCGCCCAGCGCCGGCGTTCGTGGCTGCTCCCTTCATAAATACTTGCGGTTGTCGTGGTTCTGGTTTCAGTGCAGCTGGGGAGGCTGCGGCTCCCTCACGTCTCTTCTGGGCCGGCCGCCCAAGCCCAGTCCAGCCACGCGGTGGCGCTGGAGGGTCGTCACCGCCCCCGAGCGCACCGCTTCCGCGTCGGGCACCACCCCAACCCCTCTCCAGAATGGAAAAGAGGCGCGGGGCGTCCCCTTTTTCGCTTTACCTCCACGCGCTATTGTGCAGAGGCCGCAGCGCCGTGCTGTCCGCCGCGACGCTGGAATTCAAACAGCAGGATCGAGGACTCTCAGCCTGGCAGGACTCCTAAGATCCCCACAGACACATACCTGCCCCCACTTTACAGATGGGGACGCTGAGCCCCAACCGGGGCGCGCCCGCCAGAGGCCAGCAGGCCGCCTTCGACTCCCAGCAACAGTTGGGGGGTTCCTGACCCCTGCGAGTCCCGCTGCGGGGAGAGAGGAGGATGACCACAGGCTCGGACAGATTCCTGGCCGGCGTGGGGCTCTAGCAGTACTGTGGGGCATCTGTGGCACTGCTGTTTGTGTAAGGAGGGGATAAGGGCCAGCTGGAGCCCCGCGGGCGAGAGGGAGGGGGAGGCAAAAGAGCCCAGCGGCCCCACCCGGACCAACCTTTGGGAAGAGACCCTAGGAAGGGCTTCGACTTGCATCTCGCCCAGGCATTCGCGAGAAGGTGCAGAAAGGACCCGCCCCTGATCTACAATCTGGGCCCAAGCCCCACTCCAGACCCTCGGGCCAGGCCGTCCTCGGCGCCCTTCCCAGGAAATTTCAGTGTCAGCCTTGGGAATCTGAGCCGGTCCAGTTCTTTCCCTCCCTGGCTTAGTCATGTTCTCATTCTCATTGTCTTCCTCCCTCATTCTTTCATTCCAGACCTAGCCTTTTCCTTATTTCGAGATTTGGTAACTTGAAAATTATTTGAAAATACCCCTTTAAACTGAATGTGTCCACCTTCCTGCCTGAATGGGATAGAGAGACTTGGTCTCTTGGGATATGATATATGCACAAGGTGAAGAACTTCTGTTTTCCCCATTGAAAGAAGACTTCGATTTCAGCCTCCGCCTCCAGAGACCAGGTGTAGGGCTTAGGTGAGGCACTCTGGGTCAGCTGTCTCACTGGGAGAACAATTAAGCTCTTAATGCCTCTTCAGCCCTGAACTTCTTCGAAGCAGCAGCGACTTGGGTGAAGGATGAGGCCTCGGTACTGATACCAGACACCTGGTTCCCATGGGCAGGCAGGCTGGCAGATCTCGCCTCCTGGGGCATCTTCACCAGGGAGCAAGAGGTGGGTGGGTCAGGCCCTGCTGCTTCACACCTCCTTTGCCCTCTCCCCCACCCTCCCACCTGCAAACTTCAGCCTTGGGGGCATTTTAGTGATGGAGGTGGTCATGCTTGTTTTTGTTTTGGGTCCCAGAGCACCAAGGCAGGAATGAGCTCTCTCATCAGACACTTACAGCATTAAGTTGGTCTGGAGGTGTCATGGGGGCCTGAGAGAACTGATAGACCTAACTCCATGTGTCAGGCCTCATACAGGTGGATAAACTGAGACCCAGGGAGAGGAAGAGGCTTGCACCCAGAGATCTATCTCCTTCTTCCCTCTGGCTACAAAGGAGAGCCGCAGTTTGGTTTGTCCTTGTTCTTTTCAGATTGTGAGGCTTGCCATCTTCAATAAATCCTTTAAAGTGAGATTAGTGCCCACCTGCTCAGCCAGCTTCGCCGTCTGGCATTTCTTCAGCCCAGGAGAGCTCCCCTGGTCCAGCTTTTTCCTTAATCCAGCCAACTGTGGAAACAAACTCCAGCCCACGGAGGCTGGCTGCATGCTGGCTTCCACCACCTGGTTGTGTGTGTGTGTGTGTATTGGGGTGGAGGAAGGGGTGACATGAAGAACACCAAGTTCATTGGCTGGCAGCTTGCCAGGAGGGGCGAAAAAAGGACCTCAGCGGGGTCTCTCCACTCCGCCCACCATCAGCTTCCTGCCAAGCTTCACATTTTCCATTCATGGTGTCTTCCTTTAGGAAGAGACGGTATAATTCTAATCTTTGGGGACTATCAGCTGGTATATTGGTTTGGAAGCCCTGAAGAAAATGAGGGGCATATTTTAAAGATATACAGATTTGGGCTGGAGCTAGAAAACTCAGAAACATTCAAGAATATTCTCAGCATCGCCTCCCCTTTTGTACCTCCAGTAACTGGCTTCTTTGCTTCTATGTATTTCCCATTCGTAACTTGGCTTGCAAGCGGCTTTGGTTTGCCATGGCCCTAATTCCAATTCATGGCATCCTTATTTTTTTCAGTTCCACTGGTAGATTCTCTCATTTCTTAGCTGAAATTACCAGTCCATGGCCAGCCTGGTGATTGGCTGCTGTTGGATCCAAGTGTCCACAGCTAGTCCAATCAGCTCTGTGCGGGTGGGTCACATGGCTTAAAACTTGGCAGCTTAAGCACCACAGTCCACAGGGGATGGGTTGCAGGTATTCCAGAGCTTGAGTTAATCAAGAGAGGAATTCAGAGTCATGGATTGTCTCAGCCACCGAGTTTCAGGTATGAATCACATTGGAGGAAGACACTACACAAAGAAAAAGATTTTATTGTCTTGGTCAATTTCCTCGGGGAAATGAGAGGCATAGCCTGAGACTGGTCACAGGGCAACACAGACCTTCGGGAGCTGCTTTGAGGACTGGCCTGCCCAGATGGCTCTGTTAAGCCAGCAGCCCCCTCACTCCCGCCTCTGCCATCTTGACAGATGGGGCTGTCATGGTTTCAGGGACACTTGGCATGGCATCTGGGTTGGTCCCTCCCACATGGGCCTTGTAAAGTTGCTATTCAGGGGAACCTGGTATCCTTTCAGGCAAAACACAGAACCATATTAGCATTTCTAAGCCCCCTGCCCGGAACGTCTCCTTGGAACATTTGGGCTTGTTGCACATTCCAGGAAGGAGCAGCGGCACAGCTGCAGCCACAGCTGCCGGGAACAGGCCTGGGCTCCCGCCCTGTGTTGGGGGAGGGCAGAGGCTGGAGGGCTTCCTCTGGGGTCCCTGAGTGAGCTCACCCTCACCCCACCTCTCTGACTTCATCCATCCAAGGCCGCTTGGCCAAGAGCCCAGGCAGGGTGAGGGGGCTGTCTCCCAGACCAGGCCTGGGCCACCTAGCAGAGGTGGGGGAGGGGGAGCCCAACTCTCCAGAAACCCGGGTAGCCTGCTGAGCTCTGAAATGCCAGAAGTTTAAGAAAAGAGGGAAGGGGGCAAGAGGTGGTGGTGGTAGTGGTATTTTGCTATTTAAAGGTAGAAGAATGCAAGGTAGTAAAGTTTTTTTTCTCCATTTGTTCTTTGGCGATCCCTTTGGAGAATTCCAGGAGGCATGCAGGATGACATCATGTTTTATAACTCAGCAATCTCGGTAATTCTGTAAAAACGGAGCCCCTGCCTGCTCCATGTTTCTGATGGAAGCTGCTTTATATTTACATGCTTAAAGCTGTATCTTATGTCACATTTAAATGAGGATTTAATACTCTTAATTATCTACCAAAAGTAAATTATGACGCATGAAGATCTCATAAAATGAACTTCATTTCTCAGCATCACAAACATTTGGAATACAAAAAGTCCAGGGATGGATAGTAGAAGAAAGATACAAAAGAAGTTTGCTTAAAAATAAAAAATTTAAAAAACTGATTCCTCCCTCCCCCAAATCCAAATAATCCTGGTCTAGGTAACCATCAGGGTAAATGCTTCATTTACTCACTCTTGTAATAAGAATGAGCTCACATAGAACTGTATGTCTAAGTGTATATACCAGAGACGCTCACATGCATCATACACACAAGCACATACACCCACAGGGACAGACGCACAGCCAGGTTTTGGTTGTTTTAGGCACTTCATATCCACGTTCTTAAGTCTGCCACCTTTCCATTACATTTGACAAGTTACTTCTTTGGTGGCAGGACGTTTTCTTCAAAGAAGCCCTGGTTGACAACATTCCCTGCTGGGAAGTATCTGGCCACCACAAAGGAGGACCCGTCACTTGCAGATGCCTTCCCCACTCCCATCTTCTTTGTGTTCTTCCATACCATGGCTGTGAAGTGTCCTGTAGGGGAACGGGCAGAGGGAGAGGGACACGGGTGAATTAGCAGAGCCAGAAGAAGGACGTGGCAGGGGATTGTTGAACCCCTGCACCATCTTGCCAGGCTCAGGGCAGCATGATCTTCACAGATCCCTGCAGGGGAAGGAGAGACAAAATGCTCTGACTACCTGACTTCTTCCCTGCACCCACCCAGATGGAGTCTCGCTTTGTCACCCGGGCTGGAGTGCAGTGGTACAATCTTGGCTCTCTGCAACCTCCACCTCCTAGGTTTGATAGATTCTCTTGCCTCAGCCTCCCAAATAGCTGGGAATACAGGTGCATGCCACCACGCCCAGCTAATTTTTTTGTATTTTTGGTAGAGACAAGATTTCACCATGTTGGCCAGCTGGTCTTGAACTCCTGACCTCAGGTGATCCACCTGCCTCAGCCTCCCAAAGTGCTGGGATTACAGGCGTGAGCCACCGCGCCTGGCCAGACTGCCTGACTTTTAAAGCAGGTCCTTTCCATCAGCCACACAGACCTTAGGCACCTCACCAACTTCCAGCAGTCTCCCAGAGATCACAACAAACCGCAGTGGCCCCAACAATTAGGATGCCACTCTACCTAGTGCCTGCATCTGACCCTGTCCCCAGGCTGCAACCTTGAAGCTCTCTGGTGATTCTCTTTTGTCATCTTACTTGACACCTCAGGAACACTTCCTGCACTTCCTACTCTTCTCCTTTTCAAGGCACCCCTCCCCCTTTTGGTTTCCAGGATGCCACAGTCTCTTGCCATTCCTCCTGTTTTGCTGCCACCTCCTCCTCCTTTTTTTTTGCTGAGACAGAGTTTAGCTCTTGTTACCCAGTCTGGAGTGCAATGGCGTGATCTCGGCTCACCGCAACCTCCGCCTCCTGGGTTCAAGCAATTCTCCTGCCTCAGCCTCCCAAGTAGCTAGGACTACAGGCATGTACCACCACACCCAGCTAATTTTGTTTTTGTATGTTTAGTAGAGATGGGGTTTCACCACGTTGCCTAGGCTGGTTTTGATCTTTTGACCTTAGGTGATCTGCCTGCCTCAGCCTCCTAAAGTGCTCGGATTACAGGCATGAGCCACTACACCCAAACTCATTTTCTACTTAGTATTCAGAATGATCATTTTGAGACATAAATCATATCTGTTTACTTCCCTGCTTAACAATCCTTCACTTGTTCCCAACTGTACCTAGAATGAAAGTGAATTGGCCGGGTGTGATAGCTCACACCTGTAATCCCAGCATTTTGGGAGGCCAAGGTGTGCGGATCACGAGGTCAGGAGATCGAGACCAGCCTGGCCAACATGGCAAAACCCCGTCTCTACTAAAAATACAAAACAATTATCCAGGCATGGTGGCGGGTGCCTGTAATCCCAGCTACTGGGGAGGCTGAGGTAGGAGATTGCTTAAACCCGGTAGGCAGAGTTTGCAGTGAGCTGAGATCACACCACTGGATTCCAGTCTGGGTGACAGAGTGAGACTGTCTCAAAAAAAAAAAAAAAAAAAAAAAAAAAAAAAGAAAGTGAATCCTTTGGTGCAGTGGCCTCCTCTCCATTCCTTGAACGTACCAAGGTATGTCCCACACAGAGCCCTTCCACATTTTCTTCTTCTTCTTTTCCTTCTTTCTTCTTCCCTTCTCTCCCTGTCTCCTTCCCTTCCTCTTCTCTTCTTTTCTTTCTGACAGGATCTCTGTCTGTTACCTAGGCTGGAGTTCAATGGCCTGATCATAGGTTACTGCAGCTTCTACCTCCAGGGCTCAGAAGACCCTCCCACTTCAGTTTCCTGAGTAACTGCAACCACAGGCACGTACCACCACTGCTGGATCATTTTTTAAAAATTATTTGTAAGAGACAGGGTCTCTCTATGTTACATAGGCTGATCTTGAACTCCTGGGCTCAAGTGATCCTTCTGCCTTGGTTTCCCAAAGTGCTGAGATTATAGGTGTGATCCACCACGCTTAGCCAAGACACTCTTCTGATGACCAACAGCTTCTTGTCCCTGGGTCTTAGCCTAAATGTCACTTGTTCAAAGAAGTCATTTGGAAAAACCCTTTTATTTTATTTATTTATTTATTTTTGAGATGGAGTCTCACTGTTGCCCAGGCTGTAGTGCAATGGCGCGATCTCGGCTCACTGCTACCTCAGCCTCCTGGGTTCAAGCAGCTCTCCTGTCTCAGCCTCCCAAGTAGCTGGGATTACAGGCGTGCGCCACCATGCCCAGCTAAATTTTGTATTTTTAGTAGAGACAAGTCTCACCATATTGGTCAGGCTGATCTTGAACTCCTGACTTCAGGTGATCCACCTGCCTCAGCCTCCCAAAGTGCTGGGATTACAGGCGTGAGCCACCGCGCCCAGCCTGCAAACACCCTTTTATTTACTGAACATCTCCCTCCAAAGATATTCTTACCACACCCTGTTTTTTCTCCCTAGGTACAATTCTTCTCATTTGTGTGATGCATTTGCTTGATTACTTGGTTATTCTTTGGCTCCTTCACTGAGTTGAGTCCATATAGGCATAGGTCAAATTTGTTTTAATCACCAAAATATACCCAGTACCTTGGCATAGCCTGGTACATGAAAAGTGTAAAATAAACGTTTGAAAGAAAGAGTGGAATTGATGAATAAAAGTCATATAGAAGATCCATCTTGGACTCCAGTTCTGCCTTCACTGGAAGTGCAGCCTTCTATGTTTTGAGCTCTTGGAGACTTCAACACATTACAGACTCATTCAAGTCCTTCTGCTCTGAGTCAAACAGCTCAGTTCCCTTTCAAGGTACTGCTCCACCCTCCAGATGGCACTCGGTCTTGCCATTTCCCAGGCTGCCTGTCCTTCACTCGCTTATCCTTTCAGGCTACAGATATAGCTTAGCTTCCAAATCTCCTCCCATTTGGGAGTCAAAGAGTTGATGCTGTCATGCATTCTTTGCTCAACAATCATAAATTCTTTTTTTTTTTTTGAGACAGTCTCACTCTGTTGTTCAGGCTCACTGCAACCTCCGCTTCCTGTGTTCAAGTGATTCTCCTGCCTCAGCCTCCTGAGTAGTTGGGACTACAGGTAAGCACCACGACACCCAGCTAATTTTTGTATCTTCAGTAGAGATAGGGTTTCACCATGTTTGCCAGGATGTCCTCAAACTCCTGATCTCAAGTGATCCGCCTGCCTCAGCCTCCCAAAGTGTTGGGATTACAGGCGTGAGCCCCCATGCCTGGCATAAATTCTTATCTCTTGGAGAGCAGAGGCAGGGTGTTCAACCCTTCCATCTCTGTGGTTTAGCACTTACAGAGATCAATGCGACATTTACATTCCATGTCATAGGATAGCATTCGTTTGCTAAAGTAACACTGAAGAGATTGTTTCCTCCTAAATATCTGGCTTATGATTGGGCAAGCTATGTGAGGACAGGTGCCACATCTGTTTTATTGACCACCATATGCCTAGTATTTAGCACTGGGCCTGGCATAAGTAGCTGCTCAATAAACATTTGGTGAAAAAAGGAAGAAACAGAGGGAGGGAGGAAGGAGAAAAATCATGATCAGAGTAGCTAAGCTTCCCATAAGGTAGTTAAGAAAGAAAGAGGGAAACTACTTCACACCCAGTAGGATGGCTATTATAAAAAACAGAAATGGGCCGGGTGTGGTGGCTCACGCCTGTAATCCAAGCACTTTGGAGGCCAAGGTGGGCGGATCACCTGAGGTTGGGAGTTCAAAACCAGCCTGACCCACATGGTGAAACATCATCTTAAAAAAATATAAATTAAAAAAAACCAAAAAATAAAATAAAATAAAAAACAGAAATGAAAACAATAGAACATAACAAGTTTTGGCAAGGAAATGGAGAAATTGGAACTCTTGTGCACGGTGAATGGGAATGTAAAATGACACAGCTGCTCTGGAAGACAGTACAGCAGTTCCTCAAAAAATTAAACATAGAATTGCAATATGATTCAGCTATTCCACTTCTAGGTATATACCAAAAAGTACTGAAAGCAGGGATTTAGATATTTATACACCTATGCTTCTAGCAGAGAGGTTAAACAACTGGTCCAAAGTCACACAGCCTAGGCAGGAGCAGTGGTTCACGCCTATAATCCCAGCACTTTGGGAGGCTGAGTTGGGCTGATCACTTGAGGTCAGGAGTTTGAGACCACCCTGGCCAATGTGATGAAACCCCATCTCTACTAAAAATAGAAAAACCAGCTGGGCATGGTGGCACACACCTGTAATCCTAGCTACTGGGGAGGCTGAGGCAGGAGAATCACTTGAACCTGGGAGGTGGAGGTTGCAGTGAGCTGAGATTGTACCATTGAACTCCAGCCTGGGTGACAGAGTGAGACTCCATTTTGAAAAACAAGCAAAAAACCACAAAGTCACACAGCCCAAATGTCCATCAACAAATGAATGGATAAGCAAAATGTGGGATATTTATATATGTATATGTATGTATATATAATATAAAACATTATTCAGCTTTAAAAAGGAATTCTTAGGCTGGGCGTAGTGGCTCATACCTGTAATCCTAGCACTTTGGGAGGCTGAGGCGGGTGGATCACTTGAGGTCAGGAGTTTGAGACCAGCCTGGCCAATGAAGCAAAACGCTGTCTCTACTACAAATACAAAAATTAGCCGGGTATGGTGGTGGCTGCCTGGAACCCCAGCTACTTGGGAGGCTGAGGCAGGAGAGTTGCTTGAACCTCAGAGGCAAAGGTTGCAGTGAGCTGAGTCTACACCACTGCATTCCAGTCTGGGTGACAGAGTGAGACTCCTCCTCAAAAAAATAAAAAGGAATTCTGGGCCGGGCGCGGTGGCTCATGCCTGTAATCCCAGCACTTTGGGAGGCCGAGGTGGGCGGATCACGAGGTCAAGAGATCAAGACCATCCTGGCCAACATGGTGAAACCCCATCTTTAAAAAAAAA
>CAUYLG010029129.1:0-13416 GCA_963573385.1 Cacajao melanocephalus
AGAAATTCGTCTGAAATTGCGGCGTCCACTCGCCCTCTGTGCTTTCACTGGGAGCTACAATTTTAAGCTGTTGTTAATTGGCCATTTTGGATCTCTCTCCCCGGTGATGAAGTTTTTTCTGTTTCTTAGTTTTCCTTTGGCGGACGCCCCTTCCCTGCATGGCTGGACCTTCCCGGTTCAGCTGTGCTTACTGTGAAACTCTCCGTCCTCAGCACTTCCAATTGCTGTTCTCCTTGTGGGTATGGGACCAGCCGAGCCGGACTCAAAGGGCACCCCGTCTGGTATACTCTGTGCCGAGAAGCGCCGTGCCGGGGCGCCGGCAAAATAGCCGCGCCGGCCAAAAAAGTCGCGCTGGCGACCCGTGTGGCTCCTCCGCTGGGAATCTCCTAGTCTGTTTGCAACAAAAATTTGTCTGAAAGTGCGGCATCCACTCGCTCTCTGCGCTTTCACTGGGAGCTACAATCCTGAGCTGTTGTTATTCGGCCATCTTGGATCTCTCTCTCCTCAGATGATAATCTTTTGAGACCACAGACACCACCATTCGAGTGTCTTCGTTCACCTCTAACACCATCTCCAGATGATAGTAATTGAAGACCACGGAAACCACCACTGGAGTGTGTTCAGGCACCTCTAACACCTATTTCAGATGATAGTCATTGGAGACCATGGACACCAGCACTGGAGTGTCTCCTGGGACCTCTGAACCTTCTCCAGATGACAGTCTCTGGAGAACAAAGACACCACCACTGGAGTATGTTCTGGCACCTTTCCCACCTTCTACCGATGATAATCTTTGAAGACCATGGATACCACCATTCGAGTGTCTTCATTCACCTCTACCACCTTCTTCAGATGATAATAATATGAGACCATGGACACCACCATTTGAGTGTCTTCGTTCACTCCCACCACCTTCTCCAGATGATAGTCATTGGAGACTATGGACAGCACCATGGGTGTGTCTTCTGGCACCTCTACCACATTCTCCAGATAACAGTCATTGGACACCATGGACACCACCACTGAAGTGTCTTCTGGCACCTCTACCACCTTCTCCACATAATAGTCATTGGGGACCACGGACACCACCACTGGAGTGTCTTCTTTCATCTCTACCACCTTCTCCAGATGATAATCATTTGAGATCACAGACACCACCATTCGACTGTCTTCATTCACCTCCACCACCTTTTCCAGATGATAGTCATTGCAGACTATGGACACCACTACTGGAGTGTCATCTCGCACCTCTACCACCTTCTCCAGATATCAGTCATTGGGCAACACGGACACCACCACAAGAGTGTCTTTTGGCAACTCTAACACCTTCTCCACATGATAATCATTGGAGACCACAGACACCACCATTCGAGTGTCTTCATTCACCTCCACCACTTTCTCCACATGATAGTCATTGCACACTACGGACACCATTACTGGAGTGTCTTCTGGCACCTCTAACACCTTCTCCAGATGATAGTCTTTGGAGACTACGGACACCAACACTGGAGTGTCTTCTGGCACGTCTACCGCCTTCTCAAGATGAAAGTAATTGGAGACCACAGACAAAACCTTTCGAGTGTCTTCGTTCACCTCTACCACCTTCTCCAGATGATAGTCATTGAGACGACTTATACCACCACTGGAGTGTCTTCTGGCACCTCTAACACCTTCTCCAGATGATAGTCATTGGATACTACAGACACCTCCACTGGAGTGTCTTTTGGCACCTCTACCACCTTCTCAAGATGAAAGTCATCAGACAACATGGACACCACCATGTGAGTGTCTTGTGGCACCTCTACCACCTTCTCCAGATGATAGTCGTTGGAGACCACGGACACCACAACTGGTGTGTATTCTGGCACCTCTACTACCTTCTTCAAATGAAAGTCATTGAAGACCATAGACATCACCATTCGAGTGTCTTTGCTCACCTCTGCCACCTTCTCCAGAAGGTAGCCATTGGAGACCACTGACACAACCACTGGAGTATCTTCTGGCACCCTAACACCTTCCACAGATGATAGTCATTGGAGACCACGGACACCACCATTGGAGTTTCTTCCTACACCTTACCACCTTTTCCAGATGAAAGTTATTGGAGACAACGGACAACACCATTGGAGTTTCTACCTGTACCTTACCACCTTTTCCAGATGAAAGTCATTGGACAACACAGACACCACCATGCGAGGGTCTGGTGGCACCTCTACCACCTTCTCCAGATGATAATCATTGGAGACTACAGACATCACCACTGGAGTGTCTTCTGGCACCTCTACCACCTTCTCCAGGTGATAATCTTTTGAGACCATGGACAAAACCATCCGAGTGTCTTCGTTCACATCTTCACCCTTCTCCAGATGATAGTCATTGGAGACTACGGACACCACCACTGGAGTGTCTTCTGGCACCTCCAACACCTGCTCCACATCATAATCACTGGAGACCACGGACATCACCTCTAGAGTGTCTTCTGTCACCTCTACCAACTTGTCCAGATAACAGTCATTAAAGACCATGGACACCAACACTGGAGTGTCTTCTGGCACCTCTACCACATTCTCCACATGACAGTTATTATAGACCATGGACATCATGACTGGAGTGTCTTCTGGCACTTCTACCACCTTCTCAAGATGACAATCTTTGGAGACAACGGATACCAACATTTGAGTGTCTTCGTTCACCTCTACCGCCTTGCCCAGATGATAGTCATTTGAGACCATGGACACCACCACTGGAGTGTCTTCCAGCACCTCTACCACCTGCTCCAGATCATGGTCATTGGAGACCATGGACACCACCACTGGAGTGTCTTTTGGCACCTGTACCACCTTCTCCACATAATAGTCACTGGAGACCACGAACACCACCAGTGGAGTGTCTTCTGGCACCTCCACCACCTTCTCCATATGATAGTCATTTGAGACCATGGACACCAACATTCAAGTGTCTTCATTCACCTCTACAACTTTCTCCAGATGATAGTCATTGGAGACCACGGATACCACCACTGGAGTGTCTTCTGGCTCCTGTGAAAACTGCTCCAGATGAAAGTCATTGGAGACCATGGTCACCAGCACTGGAATGTCTTCTTGTAACTCTACCATCTTCTGCAGTTGACAGTCATTGGAGACCACTGACACCTCCACTGGAGTGTCTTCTGGTACCTCTACCACCTTCTCGACATGACAGTCATGGGAGACTACGGACAGCAACATTCGAATGTCTTCATTCACCTCTGCCACCTTCTCCAGTTAATTGTCATTTGATATCACGGACAAAACAATTGGACTGTCTTCAGGAACCTCTACCACCTGCTCCAGACCATAGTCATTGGAGACCACGGACGCCACAACTGGAGTGTCTTCTTGCAAGTCTGCCAATTTCTCCAGATGATAGTCATTGGAGACCACGGACACCACCACTGGAGTGTCCTCTGCCACCTCGACCATTTTCCCTATATGATGATCCCTTGAGATCACGGACACCACCACTGTAGTGTCTTCTGGCACTTCTATCACCTTCTCTAGATCATGGTCATTGGAGACCACGGACACCACCATTCGAGTGTCTTTGTTCACCTCTACTATCTTCTCCTGATGATAGTCATTGGAGACCACGGATATGAACACTGCAGTGTCTTTTGTCACCTCTACCAAATTCTCTGGATGACAGTCATTGGAGACCATGGACATCACCACTGGAGTGTCTTCTGGCACCTCTACCATCTTCTGCAAATGATAGTCATTGGAGACCACAAACACCACCACTGGAGTGTCTTCTGACACCTCTGCCACCTTCTCCAGATGACAATCTTTGGAGACCACGGACACTACTATTTGAGTGTCTTCATTCACTTATACCACCTTCTCCAGATGATAGTCATTGGAGACCACGAACACCACCACGAGTGTCTTCTAGCACCTCTACGATCTTCTCCAGATGAAAGTCATTGGAGACCACGAACACCACCTCTGGAGTGTCTTCTGGCACATCTACCACCTTCTCCAGATGATAGTCATTGGAGATCACGGACACCACCATTCAAGTGTCTTCGTTAACCTCTTCCACCTTGTCCAGATGATAGTCATTGGAGACCACGGACCCCACCATGGTAGTGTCTTCTGGCAACTCTACCACTTTCTGCAAATGACGGTCATTGGAGATCACTGACACAACCACTGGAGTGTCTTCTGGCAACCCTGCTACCTTGTCCAGATGACAGTCATTGGAGACCACAGGCACTACCACTGGAGTGTCTTCTGACACCTCTACCACCTTCTCCAGATGACAATCATTTGAGACCATGGACACCAGCATTTGAGTGTGTTCTTTCACCTCTACTACCTTCTCTAGATGATAGTCATTGGAGACTAGGACAACCACCGCTGGAGTGTCTTCTTGTACCTTTACCACGTGCTCCAGATCATAGGCATTGGAGACCACGGACACCACCGCTGGAGTGTCTTCTGGTACCTCTACCACCTTCTCCAGATGGTAGTCATTGGAGACCACAGACACTATCACTGGAGTGTCTTATGGCACCTCTACACCTTCTCCAAATGATGGTCATTTAAGATCACGGAAACCACCACTTGAGTGTCTTCTGGCACCTCTACCACCTTCTTCAGATGAAAGCCATTGGATACCACGGGCACCACCATTTGAGTGTCTTCGTTCACCTCTACCACCTTCTCCAGAAGATAGCCATTTAAGAGGTCATACTCCACCACTTCCATGCCTTCAGGCACCTGTACCACCTTCTCCAGATGATAGTCATTGGAGACCATGGACACCACCAGAAGAATGTCTTCTGGCACCCTACCACCTTCTGCAGATGACAGTAATTGGAGACAAAGGACACCACCACTGGAGTGTCCTCTGGCACCCTACCACCTTCTGCAGATTGTAGTCATTGGATACCATGGACATCACCACTGGGGTGTCTCCTGTCACCTCTACCACCTTCTCCACGTGACAGTCATTGGAGATCACGGACACCAACACTGGAGTGTCTTCTGGCACCTCTACCACCTTATCCAGATAACAGGCATTGGAGACCACGGACCCCAACACTGGACTGTCTTATGGCACCTCCACCACCTTCTCCAGATGATAGTCATTGGAGAACATGGTCATCACCAGTGGAGTGTCTTCTGTCACGTCTACCACGTTCTCAATATTAAAGTCTTTTGAGAACACAGACACCACCATTCGAGTGTCTTCATTCACCTCTACCACCTTCTTCAGATGATAGTCGTTGGAGACCACAGATACGACCACTAGAGTGTGCTCTGACACCTCTACCACCTTCTCCATATGATAATCATTTGAGACCACGGACACCACCATTCGAGTGTCTTCGTTCACCTCTATCATCTTCTCTAGATGGTGGACATTTGAGAGAACGGACACCACCACCGGAGTGTCTTCTGGCGTCTCTACCACCTTCTCAGCATGAAAGTCATTGAAGACCACGGACACCACCATTCGAGTGTCTTCGTACACCTATACCACCTTCTCAAGATGGTAGTCATTGGAAACTACCTACACTACCACTGGATTGTCTTCTGGCACTTCTACCACCTTCTTCAAATCATAGTCACTGGAGATCATGGACACCACCACAGGAGTGTCTTCTGGCACCTCTGCCACCTTCTCCAGATAATAGTCATTGGAGACCATGGACACCACCACTGGGGTGTCTTCTTTCACCTCTACCACCTTCTCCAGATGATTGTCATTGCAGACCACGGACATCACCAGTGGAGTGTCTCCTGGAGCCTCTTCCACCTTCTCCAGATGATAATCTTTTGAGACTATGGAGACCAACATTTCGGTGCCTTCGTTCACCTGTACCACCTTTTCCATGTGATAGCCATTTGAGACCACGGACACCACCACAGGAGTGTCTTCATTCACCTTTACCACCTCGTCCACGTGATAGTCATTGGGGAACACGGACGCCACCACTGCAGTGTCTTCTGGCACCTCTACCACATTCTCCAGATGAAACTCATTGGAGACCACAGACACCACCACTTGATTGTCTTCGGCACATCTACAACCTTCTAATGATGATAGTCATTGGAGACCACAGACACCACCATTTGAGTGTCTTCATTCACCTCTACCAAAGTCTCCAGATGATAGTCATTGGAGACAATGGACACCACTACTGGAGTGTCTTCTGGCATCTCTACCACCATCTCAAGATGAAAATCATTGGAGACCATGGACACCACCACTAGAGTGTCTTCTGGCACCTCTACCACCTTCTCCAGATGATAATCATTTGAAACGATGGACACTGCCATTCAAGAGTCTTCGTTCACCTCTATCATCTTTTCCAGATGAAAGTCATTTGATACCACGGAAACCAACACTAGAGTGTCTTCTGGCACCTCTACCACCTTCTAAAGATGATAATCATTTGAGACGATGGATATCGTAATTCGAGAGTCTTCATTCACCTCTATCATATTCTCTAGAAGATAGTCATTTGAGACAATGGACACCCCCAATAGATTGCCTTCTGACACCTCTACCACCTGCTCCAGATCATAGTCATTGGAGACCACGGACACTACCACTAGAGTGTTTTCTGGCACCTCTACCACCTTCTCCAGATGACAGTCATAGTAGACCACGGACACCACCACTGAATTGTCTTCTTGCAGCTCTACCACTTTCTCCAGATGACAGTCATTGGAGACCATGGACATCACCACTGGAGTATCTTCTGGCACCTCTACCACCTTCTTCAGATAAAAGTCATTAGATACCACAGACACCACCATTCGAGTGTCTTCATTCACCTCTACCACGTTCTCCAGAAGATAGCCATTTAAGAAGGCGGACACCACCACTGCAATGCCTTCTGGCCGCTCTACCACCGTCTCCAGATGATAGTCATTGGAGACCATGAGCATCACCACTGGAGTGTCTTCTGTCACCTCTACCACCTACTCCACATGATGGTCATTGGAGACCACGGACAACACCACTGGGGTGTCTTCTGGCAACTCTACTATCTTCTGCAGATGACAGTCGTGGGATACCATGGACACCACCACTGGAATGTCTTCCGGCACCTCTACCACCTTCTCCAGATGTTGGTCATCAGAGACCATGGGCACCACAACCAGAGTGTCTTCTATCACACCTAGCACATTCTCCAGATGATAATCTTTTGAGACCACCAACACCACCAGTGTTGTGCCTTCTGGCACCCCTACCAGCTTCTCCAGATGATAATCATTGCAGAACATGGACATCACCACTGGTGTGTCTTCTGGCACGTCTAAAACTTTCTCCAGATGATAGTCATTAGGGAACACAGACACCACAACTGGAGTGTCTTCCAGCACATCTACCACCTTCTCCAGATGATAATCTTTGGAGACTATGGACACCACCAGTGGTGTGTCTTCTCGCACCTCTGCCACATTCTCCAGATGACAGTCTTCGGAGACCACAGGCACTACCACTGAAGTGTCTTCTGAGACCTTCACCACCTTCTCCAGATGATAATCTTTGGAGACCATGGACACCACCTTTCGAGTGTATTCGTTCACTTCTACCACCTTCTCCAGATGATAGTCATTGGAAACCACGTACATCACCACTGTAGTGTCTTCTGGGACCACTACCGCCTTCTCCAGATGATGGTAATTGGGGACCATGGAGAGCACCACTGGAGTGTCTTCTGGCACCTCTACCACTTGTTCCAGATCATAGTCATTGGAGAGCATGGACACCACCACTGGAGTGTCTTCTGGCACCTCTACCAGCTTCTCCAGATAACAGTCATTGGAGACCATGGACACCACCACTGGAGTGTCTTCTGGTAACTCTACCACCTTTTCCAGATGATTGTTATGGGAGACCATGGACATCACCACTAGAGAGTCTTCTGGCACCTCTACCATCTTCTCCATATAATAGTCATTGGAGACTAAGGACACCACCATTGGAATGTCTTCAGTCACCTCTACCACCTTCTCCAGATGGTAATCCTTTGAGACCACGGACACCACCTTTTGAGTTTCTTCGTTCACCTCCACCACCTTCTGCAGATGATAGTCATTGCAGACTACAGACACCGGTACTGGAGTGTCTTCTGGCACCTCTACCACCTTCTTCAGAGATAATGTTTTGTGACCAAGGACAACAACATTCGACTGTCTTAATTCACCTCTCCAACCTTCTCCAGATGATAGTAATTGGAGACTACGGACACCACCACTGGAGTGTCTTCTGAACCTCTACCAGGTGCTCCAGATCATAGTCACTGGAGACCACGGACACCACCACTGGACTGTCTTCTGGCACCTCTACAACCTTCTCCAGATTATACTCATTGGAGACTGCAGACACCACCACTGGAGTGTCTTCTAGCACCTCTACCACCTTCTCCAGATGACAGTCATTGGAGACCACGGACACCACCACTGGAGTGTCTTCCTGCACCTCTACCACCTTCTCCAAATAATAGTCATTGAAGAGTATGGACACCACAAATGGAATGTCTTCTTGGTCCTCTACCACCTTCTTTAGATGAAAGTCATTGCAGACCATGGACATCACCATTCGAGTGTCTTTGTTCACCTCCAACACCTTCTCCAGATGATAGTCATTGGAGACTTCGGCCACCAACACTGGAGTGTCTTCTGGCACCTCTACCACCTTCTCCAGATGGTAATCCTTTGAGACCACGGACACAACCATTCAAGTGTCTTTGTACACTTCCGCCACCTTCTCCAGATGATAGTTATTGCAGACTATGGACACCACTACTGGAGTGTCTTCTGGCACTTCTACAACCTTCTGCAGATATCAGTAACTGGAGAACACGGACACCACCATGGGAGTGCCTTCTGGCACCTCTGCCACCTTCTCCAGATGATAATCATTGGAGACCTCGGACGTCACCACTGGATTGTCTTCTGGCACCTCTACCACCTTCTCCAGATGATAATCTTTTCCGTCCACGGACAAAAATATTCGAGTGTCTTCATTCACCTGTACAAACGTCTCCAGATGATAGTCACTGCAGACTACGGACACCATCACTGTAGTGTCTTCTGACACCTCTTCAACCTGCTCTATGTCATACTCACTGGAGACCACGGACACCACCTGTGGAGTGTCTTATGGCACCTCTACCACCTTCTCCAGATAACAGTCTTTGGAGAACACGGACACCACCACCAGAGTGTCTTCTGACAACTATACCACCTTCTCCAGATGATAGTTTTATAGACCATGGACATCATCACTGGAGTCTCTTCTGGCACCTCTACCATCTTCTTAAGATGATAATATCTGGAGACAACGGACAGCAACATTCGAGTGCCTTCGGTCACCTCTACCACCTTCTCCAGATGATAGTCGTTTGAGACCACAGACACCACCACTGGAGTTTCCTCTGGCACCTCTACCACCTGCTCCAGATAATAGTCATTGGAGACCATGGACACCACAACTGGAGTGTCTTTTGGCACCTCTACCACCTTCCCTGGATGATAGTCATTGGAGACCATGGACACCACCACTGGAGTGTCTTCTGGCACACCTACCATCTTCTCCAGATGATACTCATTGGAGACTAAGGACACCAACAGTGGAGTGTCTTCTGGCACCTCTACAACCTGCTCCAGATCATAGTCATTGGAGACCACAGTCACCTCCACTGGAGTGTCTCCTGGCACCCTACCACCTTCAGCAGATGATAGTCATTGGAGACCATGGACACCACCACTGGAGTGTCTTCCGGCACCTCTACCACTTTCTCCAGATGAAAGTCGTTGGAGACCACAGACACTACCACTGGAGTGTCTTCCGGCACCTCTACCACCTTCTCCATATGGTAGTCATTGTAGACCACGGACATCACCACTTGAGTGTCTTCTGGCACCTCTACAACCTTCTCCAGATGATATTTTGAGAACACGGACACTAACATTTGAAAGTCTTCGTTCACGTCTACAACCTTCTCCAGATGGTAATCATTTGAGATCATGGACACCACCACTGGACTGTCTTCTTGAACCTCTCCCACCTGCTTCAGATCATAGTCATTAGAGATCATGGATACCACCACTGGGGTGTCTTCTGGCAACTCTACTGTCTTCTCCAGATGATAGTCATTGGAGACCACGGACACCACCACTGGAGTGTCTTCTGGCACCTCTACCACCTTCTCTAGATTTTAGTTATTGGATACCATGGACACCACAACTGGAGTGTCTTCCTGCATATCTACCACCTTCTCCAGATGATAGTCTTTGGAGACCATGGACACCACCAGTAGTGTGTCTTCTGGTACCTCTGCCATATTATCCATATGATATTCTTTGGAGACCACAGGCACCACAACTGGAGTGTCTTCTGGCACCTCTACCACCTTTTTCAGGTGATAATCTTTGGAGACCACGGACACCAACTTTCGAGTGTTTTCGTTCACTTCTACCACCTTCTCCACATGACTGTCATTGGAGACCACGAACTTCACCATTGTAGTGTCTTCTGGCACCTCTACCACCTTCTCCAAATGATGGTTATTGGGGACCACAGACACCACCACTGGAGTGTCTTCTGGTACCTCTATGACCTTCTCCTGATGACAATCATTGGAGACTATGGTTAACACTACTGCTTTGTATTCTGGCGCCTTACCATCTTCTCCAGGTAAAAGTCATTTGAGACCTGGAACACCACCACAGGAGTGTCTTCTGGCACCTCTACCACCTTCTTCATATGATAATCTTTGGAGACCACGGATACCACCATTCGAGTGTCTTTGTTCACCTCTAACACCTTCTCCAGATAATTGTCATTGGAGATTATGGACACCACCACTGGAGTGTCTTCTGGCACTTCTAACACTTTCTTCAGATGATAGTCATTGGAGTCCACATACGCCACCATTTGAGTGTCTTCATTCACCTCTACCATATTCTCCATATGATAGTCATTGGAGACCACGGATACGACCACTGGAGTGTCTTCTGGTACCTCTACCACATTCTCCAGATAACAGTCATTGGAGACCACCGACACCACCACTAGAGTGCCTTCTGTTACCTCTACCCTCTTCTCAAGATTATAGTTATTGAAGACCACGGACATCACCACTGGAGTGTCTTCGGGTGCCTCTACCACCTTCTCCAGATAACAGTCATTGGGGAACATGGACACCACCATGGGAGTGTCTTCTGGCACCTCTACCGCCTTCTCCAGATGACAGTCATTGGAGACCACGGACACCACCACTGGAGTGTCTTCTGGCACTTCTACCACCTTTTCCAGATGATAACCTTTTGCGACCATGGACAACACCACTGGAGTGTCTTCATGCACCTCTGCAACCTCCTCCAGATGATAGTCATTGTAGACTAAGGACACCACCACTGGAGTGTCTTCTCTCATCTCTACCACCTGTCATTTGAGATCATGGACACCAACTCTGGAGTGTTTTCTGGCACATCTACCACCTTCTCAGGATGATAGCCATAGGAGACCAGGGACACCACCACTGGAATGTCTTCATGCACCTCTATCACCTTCTCAAGATGAATGTAATTGGAGGCCATGGACACCACCATTCAAGTGTCTTTATTCACCTCTACCACCATCTCCAGATGATAGCCATTGCAGACCACGGAAACCACCACTGGAGTGTTTTCTCACACCTCTACCATCTTCTGCAGATGATAGTCATTGGAGACCACGGACACCAGCACTGGAGTGTCTTTTGGCACCCCTACCACGTTATCCACATAATAGTCATTGGAGACCATGGACACCACCACTGCAGTGTTTTCTGGCACCTTTACCTACTTCTCTAGATGATAGTCATTTCAGATAACTTACACCACAACTGGAGTGTCTTCTGGCACCTCTACCACCTTCTCTAGATGAAACTCATTGGAGACCATGGACACCACCATTCCAGTGTCTTCATTCACCTCTACCACCCTCTCCATGTGACTGTCATTGTAGACGATGGATACCACCACTGGAGTGTCTTCTGGCACCTCTACCACCTTCTCCATATGATAGTCATTGGAGTCCACGGACACCACCACTGGAGTGTCTTCTGGCACCTTCACCACCTTCTCCACATAATAGTTATTAGAAACCACAGACTCAGTGTGGGAAGATCCAAGATGGCCGATTACGAACAGCTCAGGATTGCAGCTCCCAGTGAAAGTGCAGAGGTTGAGTGGACGCTGCATTTCTAGACGGATTTTTATTGCCCACAGACTACGAGATTCCTAAGCAGAGGAGCCCTGCAGGTCACCAGCACTGCTCTTTTGGCTGGCGAGGCTGTTTTGCCAGCACCCGGCAGTGGCGGTTCTCTGTACAAAATACACTAGTCTGGGTCTCCCTTGTAGCTGGCAAGTGGAGCTTCGGGAAGGCAGAATTGCCCTTTCATCTGATTAAAAAGGGGTCTGAAACAGGGAGCCAGGCCAGGAGATTCCCGAGCAAAAAAGCACCACGAATATCAGCGCCGCTGTTTCAGCTGGTGCAGTGGGTCGCCACACAGGAAATCACACAGATCCCGATGCCTTTTTGTCAGGTGACTGGAACACCTGGGAGACAGTCGATTGTTCAACTAAACCAAAAAGGCTCTGAGGCAGGGAGCCAGGTGATCAGACTTGGCTGGTCCCACCCCCACAAAAAGAAAAAACCAGCTATTGGAAACGCCAGGGTTGAGAGTTTCACAGTAAGCACAGCTGAACCCCGGACGGTCCAGCTTTGTGGGGGAGGGGAGTCCACCATTACCGAGGCACTCCACTACTATGGAGGCAGTCCACCATTGATGAGGCAGCTTGCCGTTACCCAGGCAACCCGCCATTGCCAAGGCAACCCGCCATTACAGAGAGTCTGCCATTACAGAAGTGAGCCACCACTGCTGAGGCAGTTTTAACTATACCCATATAAACAAGACTGCAAGGAAGTTCACATGGCAGCTGTGCAGAGCCCACAGCAGCCCAGCAAAGCCCAGGCAGGCAGACAGTGACTAGGCCGCCTCCTTGCTGGGCAGGGCAGCCCTGAAAAAAAAGGCAGCAGCACAATGGAAACTCATAAATAAAGCCCTAACTCCCTGGGGCAGAACACCTGGGAAATAAGAAGGAGTTTATGAGTCCTGCTGTAGCAGACTTAAACGTACCTGCCCAGCAGCTCTGAATGAACAACGGAGCTCGCAGTTCAGCACTTGAGCCTTATAAAGGACAGACTGTATCCTCAAGGAGCTCTCTGACCCCTGTATATCCAAAGAGTCACCTCATAAAGGAGAGATCAGACTGACATTTGGCAGGTATCCTTCTGGGACAAAGATAGCAGAAGAAGAAACTGGTAGCAACCCTTACTGTTCTGCACTGCTGCAGGTGATCCCCA
>CAUYLG010029130.1:0-154867 GCA_963573385.1 Cacajao melanocephalus
TCTCTGTTGTTAAGTACAATTATCGGCATAAAAGAGGTTTTTAATACCTATTCCTAGATTGTATTCCAGCCTGGGCAATAGAGCAAGAATTCTGTTCTCTCTCCCCTTTTTTTCTTTCTTCTTCTTTCTTTCTCTCATTAAAAAAAAAAAACATTTTTTGAGGGTCTCCTATGTGCCAGGAACATAGATCCTTAGTACACAATAAAGTGGAGATTGACACATAGTAAACATTAGGGATGCTGCATACATTGTTGAATTCCTGAATGCCTGAGTGACGATTCATAAAACACAGTTTCTGCTCAAAAGGTACTCACAGTCTGGTGGGGAAAACAGTTAGGAGACAATTATAGCACCATCTGATCTGTGCTATAAAAGAGCTAAATCCAGAGGGGAGAGTGGGCATAAGAACATAAGGGCCACCTAGCTGAAGACCCCCTGTGGAAGAGAAAGGCCACAGTCCCTAATCTCTTGCATAGAGAGGAAAGTATCCGGTGACAGAATGCAATGGATCCCTTCTACTTAAAATACCCAGCATCCAGGAGTGTTCCCAGCTATTTTTAATTAGCACTGCCAATAGGAAATGTGTTATCTCATGGAATGTAATGCCATCCATGCAGGAACCCTAGAAGCCTAAGCATATCCTCAACTCTATCTCCTCCTTCCCTGCTTGTGTTCAATTGGCTGCAAACTCCTTCCTAACAGTCCTCCTTAATAGCTTTCTAATCTGCCCCCTGTGGTGTCCATCTCCATTGCTACCACTGTAGTTTGGGCCCTGATGAATTCTCTCCTGAATTACTGTGTCAGCCTCCTGATGCATCTCTCTGTTCCCATCTTATGTTTTTCTCCCTTCCTACAGCTGGAGAGATTGTCCCAAGAAACAAAGCTGATCACAGTCCTCTCTGTCTCTGAATCTTAAGTGTCCTCTATTGCACACAAGATAAAATATAACTCCTTATTTGACATACCCTTCAGGTCTCTACTTGAATCTTCTCTTTTATAGCCTGTGATTCTGATGTACTGAACTGATTACCTATCTTGTATCTTGTCGTGAAGGATGATGTTTCTAAGCTTACCACAGGCTGCTGCTTTATCTTGAACGCTCTACATTCCTCCTTCAGCTTTCTTCACTAGGCTTCCTCCGACTTACCCTTCAAATCTCAGCTGAGATATGACTTCCTTAACAAGCCTTCTTTGCTTGCTAAGTCTGGGTAGGGGATGGCTCAATCTTCTAATATAATAGTTATCACACTGCATTACAATTATTTTCCCCACTTGAGCCTGAGCGTCCTGCGTTAGCGAGAAGTCAGAGTCCTTCCAGTGTCTATCTCTTATGCCTAGCAAAGACCCTGTCACTTAATAGAAACTCAGTGAATGCGTGTTAGGGTAGCCTCTCTAGTCAGTCAGCACCATAACAAATACCCTCTCTCCTTGAGTAAGTATGAGAATCTAATTAGCAAGGCTAACCTAAGAAACTTCTGCAAGTCAGAGGTCAGATGTTGGTGGCTAACAGAGGTCTGCAGGTTGTCCCAGTGGAGGAGGACCAGCTATGCAATATGTATTATATAATCAGGGCTAACTGAACAGAGTTGAGAAAATGAGCTTGGAACCAAAAGCTATCCCTTGGCCAGTCTAGTCAGTGTAAAACTGTCTAAACCATCATTTAGCTAGCCATCTGGAAATACCCAGTTTCCCAAAGAATACCCTGACAGCCAAAATTGAAAAAATTTCCCATCACAAGTGAGGTTTTTTTTTTTTATTTTTCTGTTCCAGTGACAAGAATATATAAGTATATAATCTTCTACACAAATGACAAGAATCGAAAAGTCTGAGTGTGGTATGAACTTCATATATTATTATGCATTATGTTTTATTACAGCGAATGATATCAAAGTTAATGTGAAGTTTTTGTGTAGGAACTGCTACTATTGTCAGTAAAAATACAACGCTGAAACAAAATTATAAAAAAAGGAAATATACTTTTGTTTCTAAAGGATTTGCGTTAAGCTCAAAGAGCAAATAATGAAGAATGAAAGGAGTCTTTGTTATTCAACAATTTCTGTGATCTGCCAAAATGTCAAATAAACCATTTAATCAATCAGAAAATTAAAGAATGTGGCAAACCTCAAGGTAGTTTGAGATTACAGCTGTGCAAAGTACTTCAACTGTAGCATGGAGCTATGTCACAATAACAATTACTTCATGACTCATTTTTCTATAACTTTGTTGATGCAAAAATGCAATTTAGGTTTCAAATTAATTGCAGCTGTGCTCCCATTTGACTCTTTTATACTTTGAGGATGTTTTCACAAATTCTTCCAAACTTCTACTTTAATGAGTCTCACTTTTATAGGGAGGCTATGTCTATTAAAAAGGAATTCTTGCCATATTTCAGCCCAAAATTCAATTATAATCCTCACATTTATTTCTTTGAATAATTATGTAGTGAAATCGTGCTTGGGAGGTGATTTGAGGTTTTTGAAATAAACATGAAATATTCTGATAACTTATCCCAGGATGGAGAAATTATTCAAGCAATCATTCAACAAACATTGAGTTCCTTCTATGTACCAGGCCCTCTGGTAAATGTCAGAGGAAAATAGGGACAAATCAGAAACAGTTCTTGCTTTCATGGAGTATCAATTATAGTTGAGAAGAAAAACATGAATGAATGATGCAAATGAATAATTGATTAGAAAGCAAGTCAAATGCTCTGAAAGAAAGAAGTATACTTTGATGGGAATAAGTAACAGGTGAATATGACCTGAGCTGGAAAGCTAGGAATGTGATAAATGGGAAGGCTGAATAGATGTAAACTAGAGAAAGGTGGAGAAATGGGCCTGGAAATGCTTCCAGGTGGAGGCAGCTGTGAGGGTGGGAAGAAGTGAGAAGGCACAAACATGTTTGAGGAAGCAAGGGATGCTAAGGTGAGTAGAGTGTCCAAAAAGTAGGGATAAGGCTGGAGGAGTAAACAGGGCTGAAATCATGCAGCACCTATGGGCCATGGTGGTGACTTGGGCCTTTATTTTAACAGAACTGGCAAATCATTGAAGGGTTTTAAGAAAGAAAGAAAGTCAACATGTCAGACTTGAATTTGAAGACCTATGTCTGGCTGCAGTGTGAGACTGGAGGCCCAGAGAGGATTTGAAACGCATTGGAAATGGAGGCCATGGCAGCAGTTTTGGCATGTTGACCTTGGGTAGTGGTGGTGAGGACAGAGAGACACAGATGGATTTAATAGATATGGAAGAGATAAAAATCAATATGACTTTCAATTAGATTAGAAACGGGTTAAAAAATGGTTTCAAGAATTGTTCCTGGACTTCTGCTTTACCCAAACAGTATAACCCGCTAAGATAGGAAAACACGTAGGAGGCCCAGGTTTAGGGCAGAAGATAACTAATCTGTTTTGAACTTGTTGCAAGTGATATACCTTTGAAGCATTCTAGTGGCAAGGTCAAGAAGAACTTAGATATATAGATTTGGAATTCAGAAGAGATCAGGGGAAGAAGTTATTGACTCCATGGACCTGGAGGAGATTTCCCAGGGAGAGAAGAGAAAAAGATCTAGGCCCAGGAAAATACACCAAATCTTAAGTAACTTCAGACTAAATATTTGGGCAAAAATGGAAAAACCTGATAAAGAAATGAAACTGTAGCTAGAGAGATAATAGAAAAACAGAAAACTGTTGTGTCATAGAGGCCGGAATGACACAAAAGAGAATATATATATGTAAAGCCACTGATCAGCAGGGATAGATTGCTATGGAGAAATCAGTAAATGAGGATTTAAATCGTTCATTAGATTTAGCTACAGGGAGATTGGTGACCTTAGCAGCAACTATTTACAGAGTTGAGTCATGGGTTATAAGGCAAATTGGAGTGAACTGAGAGCAAGGAGGAAGAAAATAAAGATGGTTATAATCATAATAGTATTAGCTTACACGTGTATAACATTTACTACATTCCAGGCGCTATTTTAAGTTGTACCTCATTTAATCTCTACAACAACCCTATGAGAAACATCCTGTGGAATTACCATTCCTCTATAGAGAGGTTAAATAACTTCTCCAAGGTCACACATGATGACAATTCTCTGAAGAAGTTTTGTACGTGAAAGGGAGGGAACATTTATTTAGCAAAGTAGCTGAAAATTGAGGAAAAAGACTGGAAAGCTTTAGAGTTGACTTGTCCTCACCCTTCAGGGAAAATCCCCTGGTTCGTTTATGTAGAAATAGAAAATGTATTTGTATCCCCTCAAAGACAGAGGTGTGGCTTCTATTTTTATACCCATCAAGAGAAATGGGGTTTCATCTCCCAACCATGGTTCAGGAGATACTGAGCCCTGCTCAGCTAGCCAAGGAGGATAGAATGAAAAATGTTCTGTGTAAAAGTTATCACCCTCAACCTAAGAATTCATTTTAATTTTATTTTTATATCTGTAAAACAATAATAAGAGGAGGAACGACTTTGAATCCTTATTTAAGATATGGATGTGGAGACTGGAAGAATGTCAACTCTATGTTCTCTAATCATGATGTGGCCTCCTTCCTCTGAAACCGGAGTTCATTTCACTTCTCCAGGAGGCCTTCTCTGATTCCCTCAAAGGAATCGCCCTATATATCCATTAAATCCTGGGCATCCCTTTTCACAGCATTCATTCCACTTTCACCACTCACTCAGACTATTCCCCTGTCACCCCCACCATGCCATTAGTCCCCACTGGGGACCGTGCCTGCTTTGTTCTTGGCAACATGCTTAGCCTCAGGCACAGGACTTGGAACATCAATCAGCAAATAAATTTCAAATCTACACATTACATTTCAAGTGAAATGACATTTTTGTCTTTTTCATGTCAGTTTCTAATCTAATAACCCGGGAGATATTATATCTTCATAGTCTCCATAGTGCTGTTATGGTTTTCAAGCATTTCTATTTATGTATCTCTTGAGCAGAGCTTCAGAACAACCTGAAATGGGAAGGATGGAAATCACCCCCAAATTAGAGGGTTAATTTGGATTTGAATTTGATAAAAGTGAAAAAACTATTTATTGAAATTAGTTTCTATAATTTGAGCAAGAAGGTGCCATAACCAAAAGGTATACATTTTAAATGAAGAAAACATTTGCAAAAGCAAGATGAGGAACTTGGGCTTCAAAGGAGTAAGTGACCTCTTTATGGCCACACATCTAGCCAGAAGCAGAGGAGGACCCTCTTATTGTATTAATAATCCCACTGTCCTGTTTACCAGCTGTCATTGCACACAACGTGTTCTGTGTTTCATTATTAAAAGTTTCTGTAGATTGCCACAGGGTGGTTGAGCCTCTCTCAAATATCTACTTCCTCAATTCCCCTTTGGTTTTGATGTCACGCCCTAATAGAATTAGAATATAAGACTTCCTCATCTGCACTGCTGCACAGGAGGTAGGGAAAGTCTGAAAATCCTCCCCACAGAGACCTAGGGATCCTTGACACTTTGCTCCCTGCTGGGAGGCAGGAAACCTACTACACGGGTACTCAGAGGCTTTTGCCCAGATAGGGCCATCCCTACCTGTTCTAGCATCATCTGATCTTTACCAAGAATATGGGGAAAGGCTGGCAATATGGACAGAGAGAAACGGAGGGGCTGAGAGGGCTTGCAAGCTTTCCCTCAACTGGGTAGGATCAATCATCAGAGGCAACAGGGAGAGGGGAATGTATATGGAGAGGTGATGAGCACTCACTGTTTGACCTCAAACCTCTGATGAGAAGTAGGAGTGAAGTGATCTGACTATATCACCTTACACAAAGCATAGAAGGTAAGTTTGGAGCTGAGAGACAATATCTTGATAATTGGCGCACCTAATATGCGTCATGTTCTGGGTCTGAGGACTGACATCAGGGTTATGATGAGAATACTTTGAGAAACATCCCAGGCAATTGCAATCTCTAAAAGCCTTACTTTCCAAATCCTGAAGAAAAAAATGAGGGCAATAATTTCCTAGCAAGTTGAGAGAATTAATCAAGAAAATTTATGTAAAACATATGGTGTCTAAAAGGCTATTAGTGGATTATTGTGTTCTTAGTTTCAAAGCATCTCAGAGAGGAAGACGGTGCAGAAATGGAATGAGAGGCAGGAAAGCCACAAACATCTTAAAGACAAAGTTGTTTTCTAGATTTGAGAGGCTACAACTGATGACAGATGGTGGGGGTCTCATTGGATTTAAAAATTTGAATTTGATAAAACTGAGAAAAATACTTACCGAAATTAGTTTCTATAATCTGGCTAAGAGAGTGCCATAACCAAGAAGTATATATTTTAGGTGAAAATAATATTTGCAAAAGCATATGCAGTATTTGCTTAAAGCCTGGTTTTCTTTTGAGCCACATACCTTTCTGTCCTTGAATTTAACATAAATTTGTGCTCCTGAAACAAATGGATATGGTCACATGTACACATCTACACACACAACCATAGTGAGCATCTATTCAATTCATTCATTATCATTCCCTTTGGATTTATCCTGTCACTTTGAGTCATCTGTTTATTTTACCTAGGCTATTACATTTTCTTTAGAGACATTACTGCCTATTTGTAAATAATAGTGTAGTCTCCATAAATAGAAATTTCAAACATCCTGCATTTAGAGTAGTCACCAGTTAAGAATAAGACATATTTTCATATACTACTGATTTTTATCAGAACACAGTATCCTTCCTATTTAAACTCTTAACTGATTCATCCTTCAAAATCTGGGAACAGCTCTTGTTTACTATGGATATTAACTACTATTTGATCTATGGCATTCATTTCTCTAACAATTAAATTCATGAGTAAGGTAAGAACAACATATCTGACAAAAGTCTTATTAAGGCTTTTATAATGTGGTAAAAAACCACAGGACTAGTCTTGAAGATTTCAAAGGAAAGGCAAAATATAATTTTAAGTTTTTCATTAATGTGTATTTCTCTACAGAGAAATTAGAGACTATATGTGCTTATCTGTGAAGATAGCTGTTTGTGTGTCTCCAAAGGCTGATATACATGTACATGCTGGTGTGAATCGTCATTCCCAGGAAGTCTCCAAATGGCAATTTGCTGATAGCTCTGGAAAAGCTCAAGACCTTTCTCTTTAGTAGGAACACTAATTGTTTTAGTTTTATTCAAAGAAATTTAACAAATGTTCATTTCTTGGTTGCCTTATAATTTTATGAAATTCACCAAAAGAAAAAAAAAAGACAAATGTGAAGGAGCTAGATTGTGCAAGAGGCTTAGATAAAAAGATTCTGGAACAAGTTAACACAGTAAGTAGAACAGGAAGTGCAACTTCAAAGTTATATCATACACACCACAAACAGAGCTAATCTTTGAACATCCAGAGATACTCTTGTGGACATTTTGACCTTAATTATAACCAGGAACAGTAGACACTGGTATTTAAGAGTTAGCATTGTGTACTCTGATTTCTATTAGGTGACTCACGATTTTCAAGTATTTTCAGGTGCTGACGTGAGAGTCACCAAAGTCCTGCGTCCCTTACTCCTACCCTTGCTAGTGGTCAGCAGTATGAGCTATGAACTCCATTTCCTCATATGTAGAATGGGGGATTGAAAAATATAATTTATGGTTTCTTTCCATTTCTAAAAAAATGATTGCTTTCATTCTCGAAATGTAAGATCAAAGTTGAAAAGGTAAATTAAAATAGTGCATTTTGACAGACACTCCCAAAGGAAACAAAGGAATGGAGACAGCAAGGGAATCTGGTTAACTTTGTGCAAAACAACATAATGCTGATGAAGAAAAGAAGGTAAACAAAAATTTCCTGACATTTACTTCTGCTAGGAGTGTAGATTGGTACAACATTCCTGGAAAACAATTTGGTAATATTTATAAAGAGCCACAAAAAATGCCCACTAATTTCTAACTCGAGAACTTCACTACTAAGAATTTATTCTAAGGAAGAATAGAGATAAAAGTTGATGGGCAAAGAAAGATCCATCTCAGCATTATTTATAAGAGGGAAAACTAGGAAAGCAAAACTATGTGTCTTACAAGAAGATAATGGTTAGAGCATGGTGAACTCAGGGTGAGAAATGTAAGTGATTCTTTGTTGTCATTACATATAATACTGGTATCTTGACACATTAATGTCAGGAAGTGCCATATATGTGTTACTTCATTTAACAGATATTTGAATGTCTACTATGTGCAGATGTGATCTAGGCTCTGGGGAAAAAGCAGTAAATATAGAGGAAGATTTATCTTCCAGCCCCCTGGGAGCTTGTGAGGTAAGACTATAAACAAAGAAAGAAACAGGTAAATATGTAGCATATCAGATGCTGGAAAGTGCTATGGAGAAAAACAAGGCAGTGGGAGTATGGAAGAGGAGGAGACTTGTGATTTTATAGTCACAGTAAGGGCAAGGCTCATTGATCAGAGACTTTGGAGCAGAGATTTGAGACAGTGAGCTAGTGGACATATAAATATCCAGGAAGGGTATTCTAGGTCAAGGAAACAATTTTAAAGGCTCTGAAGTAGAAGTACATTTGGTGTATTTATGAAATACCCTAAAGTCAGCAATGGGGAGAGTGGCAAGAGATGAGGTTGGAAAGATGGGGTGAATGAAGGCCATGTGAAACTTGGGGGGTCACTGTAAGAACTTTGAGCTTAATTAAGCAAGCAATTAAGGCATCAACATTTATTGAGCCCTCATTGTGCAACCTAATTTTGGACTACCAATAAATTGCTTATGTATTTCCTGCTAAAACACACTCTCAGAATATTTGTTATCTCTTAGCTGGAAAGATTTTTTAAATGTCCAATTAAGCAGATAAAAGAGAAAAAAGGTAATGGAATGAAACAATAAACTGTAAGGGCAAACGTGATTACCTTGAACCAACCAATTTATTTTGCATTCTTCTTAATAAGGATAAAGGTGAAGAGAAAGGTAAAAAGGCCTGGTATCCCAGCCTTGCATCTCTGAATTATCATGTTTCCAAGTCTCCTTTATGGAAGGTTTTGAGGACCATCTAATAGAATCAAGAGAGATTTTCCTCAAACCCCATCCCACTCTACCTTTTGGCCATCAGTGTTTTGAATCCAAGAATAGTCTAATCTATAAAAACAGGGCCTGGGAAAACCCTTTCTGGAGTAGCTACCCTACAGAGATATGATTCCAGGAACTGGTTTAGAAGTGGAAACCCTGAGGTTCATGACAAAGAGGGTCACATTGGTGCTCACTGAGGTTCTGGGTCCCGCTCTCCTGGCAGACCCCACCCTCATCCCAAGCTGCAGGTTCTGTTTCTTCCTCAGTCATGTCTTACTGCGGATGCGGGTGACTTTTTGCTGATAAAGTTGGGTAAGAGGAAAGGTGTGTGCCAGCATGGGCTCATTCGCATCTGAGCAACACAGTGTACGTGCCTACTTGGCGAGGTCCAAAGCGTGATGAAAAAGACCAGGCTTTGCTATTTGAACCATGGATTCAGTATCCCTGTTACCACTCAAATAATGAGATAAGATTTCCAAACTCCTATTTCACCTTCTTATGAGGCCTACCAACTCCATAGCACCATTTTGGGATTTGAATATGTAAGACAATGTATCGTTTTTAATTAAGCTGCCCAAACCCAGATCCCATGAAAATTGTCCTCCAATGACTAAGACAATGTTTTTAGTGAGACCTCTGATGAAGAGAAATTTCTGATGAGGGTGTGGAGTGAAGCAACTTGAGAAGAATGGCTTTGCCCCGTTGTCACACTCTCATTTTTTCCTGATCCTTGTGTCTCCTGCTTGTGCCCAGACCAGTAGCAAGATTGAGAGATTTACTCATTCTCTTGCTGAGGGAGATCACCTTTCATCGCAGCATTCTGCTCCACTGGCCAACATATTCATATGCACCTTACATAGGAATACCCTTTGAGATTTACTGCCAGCCAATACTTTAAAAATAAATCAGAATCTGGTGACAGCATCAATATCCAGAGCTATTGGGAGCTGCTGAGCCCTTCTTGGCAACTATTGCTTTTGCACAACAAGTTGCCTCAGAGAGGCAGCAAGTATTGGAATTCAGATACAACCACGTAGGAGTACAGGGAAGGGGAAAGCAGGCAAATACATGGCCACTCCTGAAATCACGGGCATGCTGGAAGCTTAGACTTGTCTCATCCTGTATAGGTAATAGCTGATTGCAGCCCACTGAGACTCAGCAGTAATTAATTAATTAATCTAAGTAAGTGTGTCCATTAAAACCTACTATCTGCTTCAAATGGTACTTGTGAAGATATTTAGAAGTAAATCTATTCTCCAGGGTAGAATACTTTGTGTGCTGGAAAAATTCCCAAGAACCACTCACTTAAGCTTTTCACGAATTCCTTGACACATTAATTTTCAAATCCTTGACTCTTGTCTATGGAAATTTGGCTATGTCCTGACATTAATCTTTTCTTTCCCTGATTCTAGAAAACTTTCTTTGCACGAGGTCCCTACAGTAATTTTTTCTATGTCACTCATATTACATTTTATCTTGAGTGGTGTAGTAATATCAACTTCAAACTTCAACTCTACACATTCTTGTAGTAGGCCTTTACGTGTGTGTGTCCTCATGCATGTACATATCTGTCCTGCTTTCCTAAATATATAATATATTTCCTTTGGTGATACGGCCCTTTGCTTCTCTATTCTTCTCATTGCTCTCCCTTCCTCTCTCCTTCCCCCATCATCCTTCTCTCCTCTTTTCCCATTCATTTGTTCACAAATATTTAATGCCCTACCATCAGGGATACTTCTAGGACGTGGGGGTTTAGGGGTAAGCGTGAGGTTTAAAGAACAAATTCAATGATGATAAAATAACTCTGGATACAAATGTGGTGTCATTGATTTTCACTGCATTCTATTTTTATAGCAATACACTTATAATATTCTGTGATTTTAAAAACTTTCTGTTACTTGCAAAGTCCTTTTCTTTACCAACAGTTATTCCTAGGCCTTAGTGATAAAGTCAGATTCTAACTTTTATATATTTAAAAGATAAGTGAGCATCACAGTTACAACTAAATTGATAATTGTCCCCAAACACAGATAGGCAAACAAAATATGGGAGTAGAGAGTAGCGAGGGGATATAGTTCTTTCAGTACTAACAGTGGGTGGTTTTTAAGAAAACAGCATCATTTGTCTTACTGGGGCAGCCTAGACCCAGGCTAAAATCCCATGTGTAGAGGAAATAGAGAGACAAAAGATAACAAAAATAATTTTTATTATGATTTTCATTGAAAAAAATACAGAAAATCAATAAAAATGAGTAGAGGCAAATAGTCAATATTTAAACAATTCAAGCAAAAATAAATATACAGAAAACAGTAAAAGTGAATATAGGTCCATAGTCAACATTAAACAGTTCAATACAAAAATTAAACTACTGATCCAACCTAGGCATTTAGGCTGAATATGGAAAGGAGGTGCAACTAGACATTCTTGAAGCAGTCTTTTCTTTCTCAAAGGTGCTGCTTAGATCCAAGGTGCTGTTTTAGACTAACATTTAAAGGAAGGAGAGGGCAGAGGAGGGAGAGAAAAGGGAACAGGGGAGAAAACAGAAAGACGGGAAGGAAGAACAACTAATATTTCATGAGCTTTTAAAAAATATGATGTCAAATACTGTTAGGCACTGTATGCATTACTTCATTTAATCCTCACAACAACCCTATGAGGTAGGTATTACTTCTCTTCATTTTAAAGGTAAGGAAAGAGGCTCATAGAGTTTATATCATCTGCCCCAGATCACATAGTCGCTGTGGCAGAGAGAATGCAGCTCCACCCCAAAGCCCTCCTGCTTTCCTCCAACATCAGGTGTTCCACAATGTACCACACCCTTAAGTGGAAAACAACTCTTGGTGGATTTATGGCTCTCAGTAGGTGTTGATCTAGCCCATCCAATATATACCTTTTTTTTGGAGCTTGGGAGTAGAGAAATCTGGACCACATTTCCAAGAGGACAAGTCTGATTTGCCTATTTCTTCTTTGTTTCAGAAGAAAGACCTCAACAGGTGGCGAAAGAAGGCATAGAAGGATTAAATGCTGCCTATCAGACTGGTGGGCTATTAATAGTTCCCCTAGAGCATGTTCGTTAATAGAAAAAGGAGAAAAATGTATGATAAACAAAAATGTGCAAACCCAAATGTGCATGTTAATCAATGATTACGAATATGAATCCTCCTAAATTCCTTAGCTGTCAAAATCGAAGGATAAAGAAACTCAAAGGAACACCAAGCATGTAGCAGAGCTATACACTAAATCATGTCTCCATCACATTCACAGCTCCACAGGCTAACGTTCTCTATACTGATGGCCCCTTCTTAGTTGATGATTTTTCACAATGTATTTCATGGCTTCCATCCCTACATGAGACTTTATTACTATCACATAGGAATAAAAAGCCATAAAGCACTAGAGTGAATTTATCTTGGTCGGATGCAAAACTTATTTTCTTCACATGACTTCACAACCATTTCAAAGCTAACCAATCATTTCATGCTACATTAAGAAACATTTTAAACTACACATAAGTGACAAGAAGCACACTTAAATTGTGACATCACAAATTAACAAGATTTTATCCTTCCATGACATTCTTAGCTACAAGGACCAGGAAACAAGACCAAGAGACACTCAGAGACATTCAACCATTGAATTCACCAAAAACAAAGGACACTGGGGAGAATTCCTGGAGAAAAGCTCATCACTTTGACATTGAACTTGGAAACACATATGGAAAGACAGAAGACAGACAAAGCACTGATGCAAACTGAAACCAGAGGAATTATTTCAAGCCTCTTGCTTCAACTTCTTCCCCAGAAAGCTTTCTTACATACCCATGCTGGCTTTTATACTTTTCTTTTTGCGGGCAGGTGGGGAGTGGGGATCTTAGTACCTTGTTTGACTATGTAAGCGTTAAGCTTTCTCTACAGCTAAATAACAAAAAGGAAATAAAAAAGTATAGCATACTAAGGGACCACAAGTGCTAACTGCTCACCTATAGCCTTTTATAGAGATACATCCCCCATCCCAGCTGCCAAAGCGAGAATGATGCCAGAAACGATACTATGCACTGAAATCTCTCAGTGATCTAAATAACTCTGGTCCAAAGACCAAGAACATTCTTCATGCTTCATTAAAGTGACATTGCTCTTGGTATTATTAAAACACTTATAAGTGGCCATGCTGAAACCCATTTCTCTGGTACCACTGAAAACTCAATGCCATAAATCCCAATGGTTTTTTTCTGGCCTTTCAAAAATAAACTGGAGGTACTTATCTACCAACTCCTGAAACAGCATTCCAGACTATTAAGCACTGCCCTCTGCTTTTTAAAAAATGCATTATTCAAATTCAAATAAAAGAGACAAGAACTTGAGTTCTTCCATAGGAGTAAAGGCTAGGCAAGCTATTTCCGTCTACAGGTTACTACCATGACATCTTGGATTATGTGAATCACAGGGAAGAGACTGGAGATAGTTAAATGAAAGGAAGTGCATACATAAATTCAATTATCATGCAGAAAACATGCAAATGATTTAAGCACTGCATCTGAAACTCTAGTTTATATTCATTAATCTCAGGTTGCACTTTTGAAGGAGAAAGACATGCTAATTGGGTCCAGATTAATGCACTCCCAAACCTCTCCAATTTGTTTTTAGATGAGGGTTAAATGATATGTTTTAAAATAAACACAGCTGCTCATCTGCCTCCACCTTCTACCTCGTAGACTCCACCTCTACCTCCTCCCACAGCGGGCTCAGCTCTCCCCACCCTGTGCCCCTCCAACCCCCACTGCTCCTCTACCACATCTCTCCTTCCATTAGGGAAGGGGTTCAAGAGCCCTAACATTTTCCTTTTAAAAATACATTAGAAGGATAATACTGTTTCTTAACCAGCTCAACACTTTCCCTTTCTTCACCAGCCACCAAACTCCAGAAAGACAGTCAATCACATATCAAATCCTGCTGATACTTAAATGGTGGCATCAAGAATGTGGACACATGGGAAGGCAGCCTTGCATTTTCTCAGGCAGTGCATTCTTTCCACAAGTTTGGACCTGCATCCTTTGGATCCGTACTGATGGGCAGTTTTAAAGTGTGAAGGCACATGCTTGCTGAAAGCCAACATTGCTGAAGGTTGGCATGGCAATCCTGTGACTCAGTTATGTGGGAAACTAGTGGCTCAGGAGAGGACTTGGGGGTTTTTGTTGCTGTTCTTCCTCTGTGGCTCACTCAGCCAGCAAAAACTGGCACTGACCAGAGGGCACTCAAAATGCCTTTCAAAAGGATCCCTTGCTTCCTTTCTCCCTCCTCCCTGGCAAAATTATCTTTTAAAAAAGAAGAATGTGATTATTGATTAATTGATAAGTTGATTTAATGTATTAAAACATTAGTTTGGGAGACAAACAAATAACATGTTTTAGGAAGAATCTTATTTTGTGAGAAGTGAAGCTTTTGAAATAGTAAAATATTCTTTTCCTGGACCTGATCTTTAGAAAAATAAAGCAAAGGAAGAGGAACTGTGGACCACGGGGACAGAGCTGGGAGGGAAGAAATCCTCTCTGAAAAAGCAGCCACCAAGGAGTTAAACCAGGCACAAAAAAAAGAGGCCTTCAAACTAATTTCACACTGAAAGTGATGTTTAATTTGAATCATGCTCCTCCCAAAGGGAAAAGGTTAGTCTTGTCACTTGACTCATATCCCCTCCCCTTCCTCCTTTCATGTGAATTGAAAATTCAGATTCACCATTAATCATGATGTGACACGTTCTTTTTTTCCCGTTCCAAAAATCAAATGAAAGCCTGGGACCACATCTGAGAACCCAGTGGTTGGCTAATTCTCCCAACCTGCATTCACAACAGAGAGAAGACGAGAACAAGGGCACATACAGACACAGAGACATAAATTACTGGACGTGCACTCACAGCAATACACACAAATACGTACAGCTAGTAGCAGTCATTGACTTGGAGGAGAGCCTTTCCACCTAAATTGATTTTTGCGCATTTGCAAACGTAAAATTAGTCACAGTAAATAACAACATAGGCAAGACTGATATTAAATCTGTCAACATCCTGACAAATGCTCTGAGCACTCTTTAGTTAGGAAATACACGTATGATAGTCATTGCTCCTAAAAGAGAAAATGATTATACGCTAACCAAACCCTAAGTACAAGCTAAAGATATTCACCTCATGAAGCCATTCCTCAACTAGCCCCTTGGCACTTGCTGGAATTATTCACAGCACGAGCTCTACTTTCTCATTTTCTGCTGACTCCGTGTGGGTAATTTCTTTCTCATGATTAAAAGTGAGCTTGGCAGATCCTTCAAAGCGTGGCTTTAGGTGTGGTGGGGCTCCGAATGCATTCTTTGTCTCAGGCAGGTCTCTAGTAATTCACTACTGGACCACTGGATGAACAGGTCAAGGGATTATTCCTGCACCTAAAATGATTTTTTAAAAGGAAAACTTTATAGATATCTTTATATAAACATATTTGTATACTGAAACATGCAGCTGACAGATGAAATGAACTATTTACCTTGGAAAGAATAGGTAGGCTTTTCTCTTCCAAGTAATCACTCCAGCCTTTCTGAATGTCATCCCAAAGCGATTCTGCTCCTTCGACTTATCCAGCATCTGAGGTTGTGAGATAACCCTGGTAGCACTGGCCTCCTTCCCGGCCCCTTCATTATTAGCCTCCTGGTGGGTGAGATAGAATACAGTGAATGTAATAACCCTACTTCACACAACAGGCTTGCTCTCTCTTTTAAATTGAAAATCCCCTTATTACAAAACAAGGGGTGTTCTTTTTCTTCTACCTTTAAGTAGGACTGCCACATTCATTGCTTTTTACAAAAACGCAGCTGCTTTTTAAGCTACAGATAAATAGAATCTGCTAGGCGGTAATTCGACTCAGTCTGAATGCATTATTTTCTAAGACACTTTAGCGAGGGGCTTTTTATTATAAACTGGAATGAACAAGGAAAGTCCTTTTCTCTTCTAATTATGAATGTGTTTTGTTCCCTACTATTAACCTACAATGTCAGATTGATCTTCTTCTTTTTCTGCAGTCAGTTCAATAAATCAACTTTTTTTTTTCTGGAAAATTAGAGGGACAATGATTAAGTCTTCATGAGCTTCAATGACAAAAATAAAAATAGCACATGGGAAAAGCAAATGCTGAAACCGTAAATGAAGACAATGAAGCCCTCTGATGTCCAAGATAACAAACCCCGTTTTGACACCAAAAGTTAAGATAAAGGGGATTTACTTAATTTTAATGAATCTGACTTTAATAAAATTAAGGCTTTCCAGGCATCTTACTATATTTGTTCACCTAGAAAGGATGAAGGTATTTTTAAAATAACATTTCTATATGGAGTGCCCAAACCACTTGTATTTGTTGTTTACTTGTTCATTGTGGATAATAGTTTGCAATGTAATCAGTCATCCCCACACTTTTAGAAGCAATGAAATGAAGAATTAAAATGGAAGAGGAAGCACCGTGATAAAGCGTCTTCAATCTGAGCTTCTGCAGACATTTCTTTAACTTCAAAGATAAACGCTGAGAAAATGGTGAGTTCCTAATAAAATCAAAAGGCAGTCTGGAAACTGGAGGTTGGTTTAATTTTGATCCCAGTGTTGATATTCCTGACTATAATATTACAATAGACCATGGCGGTTATGATCTAGGTCTATATGGATATATTGCCTTGCCAAGGGGAAGAGAGTGGGGGGAATCCCACAGGATATCAGTGGGGTTCCAATTAAGGAAAAGTAAATACTGCTGCAGCCCTGACAGTAAGTGGAGATTACCAATATTTCACAGAAGCACAGACAGGTGCCCCACTAGTAAATTTACAGATTTAAAGCCAATGCTGTCATTTCCCTTCCTTCAGCAATAATGGAAAGCAAACTGTTGAAGATGAAATCTGTGTGGCAGATAGTTTCAGAACAATTGACTCTTGTTTGTTTATACAATTTTGAGCTTATTTCCAATAATGGTGAGAGTAGAAATCAAAGGGGCCTTGTGCAAAACACAAAGTCATTCATGAACCCTAAGCTGAGATCACATGCATATTTGAAAGACCCCAGACCCAAGGTGTATGAGAGAGAGAGAGAGAGAAACCTTGAAATAATATTTGCATGTAAAACCATGCTGCCTTCCTTGTGTTTGTGTGAATTTTTTAAAGGGGATATTTATCACAAGTGAGATGCAGTCCACATTTTCAGAACACTCACTCTGGAAAGAGTATATTTGCAGAGAGTGTTGGTGATAGAGCTTTTGAGATTCTACCACTCTGCTTAGATTTGAATCCATTTTCTATCCTTCTGTTACGCCTGGGAACAAGTGAGGCCTCATCAGGTTGCTGGCCTCAGTATCAGGAATCTAAGTGATGCTGTGGCAACACAAAAAGCCCAGTTTACCCAGAATAAATAACCAAGCACCAAGCCCCTTCCCTGAGACACAAATTGAAGTATATTAGGCATCACTATAAGAGTGAAATTGAATCCCAGGGCATCGATATCTCTATTGAGCTAACGTCACTAAAACAAGCCTGCTCTAGCAATCAGGAATTTATGTTTGTAATACTGATGTGTGAGGAAAATAGAAAAAAGAATCTCAGTTGTATATTTGAAA
This sequence comes from Cacajao melanocephalus, assembly GCA_963573385.1. NCBI lineage: Eukaryota > Metazoa > Chordata > Mammalia > Primates > Pitheciidae > Cacajao > Cacajao melanocephalus. The sequence continues at coordinate 17,649 of CAUYLG010029130.1, forward strand.
AAAAATTTATTTCCTAGATATCCTGATACAGTAACACATTCTTTTTATAGAAACAGGTTTTACTAAGTGACTCACAAAAATATCTTTGGACACCTACTATCCTCAATTCATTCTTTCTTCCTTTTAACCCTGAACAATCATTGACAAAGACAAAAGACAGAAGGTAGACCTGAATGTGAGCTTATGAGGGATGGCATAGAATCACTATACTCTGCCACCTGTGATAGTCTTTTAAGTTAATTAAAAAAAAAAAAGTGGCTGGGCGCGGTGGTTCACGCCTATCATCCCAGCACTTTGGGAGGCCGAGGTGGGTGGATCACGAGGTCAAGAGATCGAGACCGTCCTGGTCAACATGGTGAAACCCCATCTCTACTAAAAATGCAAAACTTAGCTGGGCTTGGTGGCGTTCGCCTGTAGTCCCAGCTACTCTGGAGGCCAAGGCAGGAGAATTGCTTGAACCTGGGAGGCGGAGGTTGCAGTGAGCTGACATCGAGCCATTGCACTCCAGCCTGGGTAACAAGAGCAAAACTCCGTCTCAAAAAAAAAAAAAAAAAAAAAGTATGTGATGATAAATAAGCCACTAGCCAGAACTCTTAGCCCTTATCAAACTTTCAAAATAATTAAATAAGTAGCCCTACTAAGAGCAACTCCGTGACGAAGGAGAAAAAAAATGGCTGTCCTTGTTGACCAAGACCCAATGGGACAGTGCTTTAACAACATGGTCACATTTCATTCTCTGAGAAAAGAGAACTAGAGAGAAGGCGAAGCTAAGTAAGAAGAAAGAGGAGGAAGTGATGAAGGAAATGGATAAAAAGGAGAAGGGTAGAGGAGGGAAAAAAAACAATTATCACAATGAATAGATTGTTTCATTCCTTTGCATGTAAAAATAATTCTCTTCACACAGTCTCCCTCTCTAAGCCTCACTTTTTCTCCCTGTAAGTCGAAGATCATTGTGCCTGTCTTAATTGGGTTCCTGTAAAGACCAAGTGAGGTTGTGTGATTTATCTGTGATATACCCGGTAAATAGTAGTTATTTCAAGAAGAATCAGACATTATTATTATTGGCATTGTTCATTAGGTGACCTATTCCCCTTGTGCCTCTCTACCTAATTCATTCCACAGCCATCTTCCAAACTCTAAGCATACCCAGCAAAGCAAAACAACCTCAGTACAAACTGACCCCCAGCATGACTTTACTTCGTTCTTCTACCAGATTCAAATCACTTTACGCTTGCAATGGAAAGTCTAAACTTGGACTTTGTTCTGCTTCCAGTTTCTGAAGCAAAGACGATATATCTCAGAAATGAGAAAGAGGAGGCACTAAACGTGTAATGATTAGACTCAATAAGCTAAGCCATTCTGTGTTCTGAAAGGTTTTCATAGGTGTAGCCAAGTTTCCATTTTATTAAGAGGCGGCATCCACATGGAGAAACTAGACTCTATTTGTTTTCAGACATGTTGCCTTCCAATCCTGAATTAGTTAATATACACACTCACACATGGCTGCACACATATGTGCAAACATACACAAATCTGAATTAAACAACCTCTCACCATTGCAACTCCACTCAAGAAACAGCTTTAGTTACTGCACTTGAAAGTCTTCACTCTTCCTTGACTATTGATAAAAACATTAAGCTGCATGGCAAATATCAAGTAAATCTGATTTGCAAAACTGCCAAAATACTCCATCTTTCTTAAACAAAATGAAATCTAACCATACCCAAGTCATAAAAGAATATCTAGGACTGTGACTCTATTATTATCAAGATAGATAAAATTTCAAATAAGGAAACAGCAGCTTATTCTTAAACATAACTTGGTATATTCCGTTTTAACTTTGACCAAAAACTTTAAGCACCTTGTTTTAAGTGAAAAAGACAAGCCATATTATGAAGATGAACTTTGGTATGAATACATACAATTTCTTCAGGAAAAAAAATAGTGTCATAAATATTAAAACGTCTGCTCTTCGCCTCCTTTTCCCCAAGTCTATTTTTTAAATAGGCTTGTTTGAAATAATCTCATTTTTATAAAGTCAAATATCTTATGACAATCAAACTTGAGAACTGGTGTACAAGAAAATGCAAACTCTTAAAAGGGTAACTTCAAAAAGACTTATTCCTCCTGGTGGCTCTTTGCCCATGAACATGCCTTCCAAGCCAGAAAGAGGCTCCAAGCTCCACTGACCACAGGAAATTCCAGCCAAGATTCTAATCTCTGCAGAAGGCAGTACAGAGGCAATGGATGAGAACAACACAGCGGAGAATGCTATTGAATTTGGTGTGTCCTACAAATGAGGAAACACTGATATCTCCCCAGAATCATAGTCAACATAGAGATGCTCTAAATATAAAAAGTAAGACAAGCTTTTTAATTTCTTGTCAAGGCTTCCTGACATCCAACACTTTCATGAGGTCAAGAAATGTGTCCCCAGCTTCTGTTTTCTGTTCTCCTTCAGGGAACACGGTGAAGAGGCCGCCCAGCTGCCTTTTAGCATGTCACACTTGGCTGACTCCCTTCCTTTCTAGGGGAGTATGTCTGGTGCATTTGGACTCATAGAAGAAAAAGCAAAATTAATTTAACATAAAAGAAATTCACCTATTTTTGCCTCTTTAATATTCGAGAGAATGCTCATGGTTTGGTTAAGTTGAAAAAGTTTTACAGAACGAAGATTACAGAGGCATAAATCATATAGGTAAAAACTGAGATGTAAGATGGGATGAAATCTAAAAGCTAATTAAATTCAACAAGGGCTTCTCAAAAGACAACATGCCCACTAATCTTCTTGTGCTAATATTTTGTTTTTCAAGGGGGCAATAAGTGGAAAGTCGTCATGGTTGCAGATTCCACAGTGGGATCCTTTAGCAAGAACCTGAGAAGGGAGAAAACAGATTAGATGCATGGATTTCTGTGCTGAATGGATGCTAGGGCCAAGATGCAAAGAATAGATAAGTTAGAGCTTTGGAGGAACTAAATTTGAAGCCAGCCAGTAAAATGGATTGAACCTTATTACCTCTAGTCACTGAGAAATTCCCGAGACAGTTGGATGCAATTTGAAAAGGTCAGAAAAATATTTCCTGCACAGCATTACTGCTTCATGGTTTAACGGTGTACATTTGTGAGATGCCAACTCTAATCATTTTTATTGACTTTGCTTTCCAGAGACAGACAGACGGTCTGGGAGGCAAGACCAATAGATAAGAGAAGGCAATCTCATAAATGAAAATCTCTCTTCTATTGTTCTCTCACTTGTGACTGTGAATAATTCCAAATCTCGCCCATTGGAAGGGAAATTATACCAACTTCATTGAGGACTAACAGAATGGAAATGAAATCTAGGAAACGTGGCTATAATTCCAGTGAGATTCCTTTCTTTTAATTGCTATTTTTTTTAGCCTCTACTATATGCAAAACATGTGAAATGTAGATGATGTTGGATTTTAATTCAAGTGTGAATATTTAATGAAACATCATAAAATACACCAAAGCATGGATGTTAATTTACTGTCAGCATTTCCTTGGGGGAAAGACTTCATGAAAGAAGGAAATCCAGAGGAAAGGGTAAACCTTAAATGAAAGATATCAATATATATAGTCAAGACATTTCAATAAAGGCTGTATTGTCATTAGAGCTCTTCCAAATACAAGGAGAAAAGATTTTTCTGTTTACTTGAAATGAGTTTTGGATGCAATAAGAACCTTTTAGCAAATATGTTTACAGGTCTTTTGGGGGAGACATGAAATTAAAAGTCAAAGCTGACTTTTTGGTACAGAATGGCATGATCCATTCCAATCCTGCAAAGGTTTGATTAACAACTGACTTTTCCTTCTGTGCAATGCCATATGCTTTAGAGGCAAATACAAGCCTATTTACTCTTCTTTTGTTTAGCAGCAAGACCAAAACTTTTCAATGGCCCTGAGACCCAGCTGCATGCTTTCATATCACATTCTGGCCCCATGAAGATGTGCTGGAAGCTAACTAGAGCTTTTCAACCAGAAAGATGTATTTTCTTATGGAAAGCCTTCATTCTGATCAGTTCCATTTCTCAATGTTTAATGATTTTAAATTATATCCTATAATCACTACTACTAGCAACATAAGCAGCCAATAACAAAACAATGTTTCATAATGTCAGGTACCCAAAAAAAGGGAGAGAGCAAAATCATTAGCCAGATACCTAGATTCTTGGCAGTGATGGTAGAAATATCTAGCTTTTAATTGACTTCTTATTTCTATCTCACCTGAATAATTGATATCGGTTAGATACAAGTAATAACATTTTGTGAATCTTTAAAACGTTCACCTTTTGAACCATCTTAAGACTTTTTGTTTATTAAAAGAAAAGTGTTTTCTGAAACTTTTGTGATGATATACAGGTCTCCAGTGAATCACATTGAAAACTCGAAATTGTTCACATGTAGGCCCTGTTTTACTGGCAGAAAAGTATCTAATATATGCATCTTTTGATTTCTACTACTTAAGTTATCCATAGGAAAAACATTTGAACCTTCTGCATAACCATTAATATGATTAATAATGATAATAATAACAATCCTAGAAGCATTATGACTATTAAAAGCAATAATGATAACAGCAACAGTCACCATTGGCTGGGTAGGGTGGCTCACGCCTGTAATCCAAGCACTTTGGGAGGCCGAGGCAGGTGGATCACCTGAGTTCAGGAATTCAAGACGAGCCTGACCAACAGAGCAAAAACCCATCTCTACTAAAAATAAAAAATTAGCCAGGCCTAGTGGCACATGCCTGTAATCCCAGCTACTCGGGAGGCTAAGGCAGGAGAATTGCTTGAACTCAGGAGGCAGAGGTTGCAGTGAGCTGAGATTGCGCCACTACACTCCAGCTTGGGTGACAGAGTAAGACTCTGTCTCAAAAAAAAAATAAAAGAAAAGAAAGAAAAAGAAAAGACATAGTCACCATTAGGTAAGCATTTACTATGTGTGAACACTATGCTATGCAAATACATCATCTCATTTTTAGTCCTTGCAGCCAACTTAAGGAAATGTGATTTTTTTTTTCAATTAAATATTACTCATGCAGGGAACAAGGCTTAGAAAGGCTGAGTCCAATCTCCTCAAGGTCAGAAAACTAGTAGGTATTGATGCTGGGACTCAAACCCAGGCTTATTTAATTCAAGTCTCCATTATTTCAAAGCCACGAGCTATTCATCATGCTCCAGGGGCATTACAAGACCAGGAGTGTCAACTGTTGAAGATTACACAGCATTTTCTGAAGTTGCGTTAAGCCAAAGTTCACTGGTCATTTAGACTGAGGCATGACAACACATCTGCTAAAAGTCCACAACCAGCAGCCACCTTCTAGAGCTATGAGCTAAGAGTTGTTGATAGACACCTTTCCCACCCTCATGGAACTTAGTTCATGAAGAGAGTAACACACTCCTGGCAGTCTCCTTAATCAGGCTGCATAGCTCAACAGCACCCCACAAATTCTGGAGCCTAACTGCACACAAATTACTTTTCTATTTGAATTAGTCTTGAATTATGTTCTGAGATGAGCATGAAGGGGCCATTTCTTCTCTGCTGGGGCTGCAATAAGCCAAATGTGTTAGTTCAATGAATTCTTTTCCAAACACAACTTTAAAAGGTAAAATGTGTAGCTTTTTTGTTATTATCAGAGGTAAATAGTTAGAATAAAAAGAAAAAAACTGATGGGTCACAGGGTTTTAGCACATAAACCATTATAGGTCTTTTATTGTAACAAAAGGTACCAAATACAACCATGTTTCAACTAGATAAAATAATATTTTACCAATCATTTATTCTAACAAATTCATAAAATGTGTCCCCAGTAATTTTTCTTATTTACAAAGAGATTATGACCATCAGTGGTGAAATGCTGGCAGGTTGGCCTAGCACACGTTGTCCAGGTACCTGTCTTCACCTGCCTTTTGTAGGCTCATTCTTACTCCCTTCTGTCTGGAGGAGAGCCTAGTTTGCTTGTCAGGACTCCTTTCAGAAGGAGAGCTTTCTTCCAATTCTGAGAGCAAACTTCCTACTAACAAAGCTGTCTTGTAGCTCAAGAGGCATTAAAATGAGCCAAGAGGAGAAATACCAGTAAGCTGTGTTGAGTTTCTTGCAGAATGAAGTCACTGCTGAGATCTAAAAGTGAAATCATTTAACAGCAACAACAGCAACAAAATAGTAAGGGATTTAGGTGTAGCTACTGAAAGGTAGGAGAATGAGTAAAGAGGAGGCTGGTACACAAAATGAACTTAAACCTGGAGTACAAATTCCTCAGTGTTGCAGACTCCTTGCTTAAGCACAGAGCAGGGCAGAGAACAATACAGAGAAGATGAAATGATGCCCTTTCTTTGCACACCTGAAGGGCTTTGGAACAAAAGGAGTCCAATTCTCAATCAAGGGAGAAATGAAAAATACCCTCCAAGTAACCTAGGAATCCTAGGAATTCATGTCAAGGAATTTGTTTTTAAGCCTTGATTTATTTAAAAGATGATGCCTGAAGAAATATTTTATGTCAGGTTAATTAGCTAACTTTATTTTTTTTTGAAACAGCAATCTGTTTTCAAAATAAATTACAACTTTATTAAAAAAAATCTCTAATAAAAGTTCTGGAAGAAAACTTCAAGCTGGCTTATTATATGAGATTTCCATTTTATCTGATTCTTCCTCTGTGCACAAACTCAGCACCAGTCATTAGTATCATTAAAATTAACTTTCTAGAAATGATGCAAAAGAAGGATACCATACAATTAAAATACAGTATTTACAGCAATCAAAGCAGATAACACACCTCAGAGGCTGGGGAGAATGAAAACAGCCTTGTCTTTCTCTTCTTTGGGTTAAATGTAATAATTTAGCAATTTCTTACAACCTATTACTAGATTCAATGTCACAATGTTAAATATTCCGGGTAGCTAGCTGTTCTTCTCAAGAGGATTTTGGTAGCATAAAACTCAAATGTTATCCCAGTCCATTTTCTGCAAATTACAGAACTCTCCAGAGCAAAGACTTTCCTATGTGGGGAGATAGCATGGCTTAAATTTTTCTGAATAATTTTCAAAATCAAATTTGAAAGTTTTTATGAGATATGATCCTCCCTGGTGGGTGATATGAAGCATAACCTAAGGGACAAACATGAAAATAATAAGCATAAAACGTATTAGCATATAGATGCTTTTGAAATAATAAACAGCAGAAACCAAAAGGCTTATCCCCAAAAGAAAGTTATGCGAAAATAAGAAATTAACGTACACTTCTCGCATGACAACCCTAGCCTGAAAGCCAAACAGCATACACTTATTCAGTAAACAGTGGAATGGCCAGAGAGATGGAGAAATAACTCCCAATCAATTGTTCTTTGTTTTGTTTTGATCATTATTACCACATCAATATTCTCTATTTATCCTTCACCTCATGCCATTCTTTTCCTCCTTTAAACAGAAAAATAATTAGCAGAGAAAGTAAGCATTTTCCTTTTCCTTCCTCTATGAGCCACTACCAGGTAGACACATGCAATAGTCTCTCTTTTTGTTTTTTTTTTTAATTTTTTTCTCCTTTATCTACCTTTCTATATTTCCCACTGATGGTATACAAAAGTCAGGGCTTGGTTATTCAATTACCAGGAGGACTAAGGAGGTTTAGTTGAAAATGAAATGGAACTTATCTTTTCTTTTTTTTTTTTTAACAATGAACCATGAATGCCATTAATAGTTTTTCTATTTAAATTAGTACAACCTCTCAAGATAGTAAGAGAGCATACTGTGGTGTTATAGAAAGACTATGGTCTTTGGAGTCAGCCTCATTTGAACGTCTGATCTGAGTAACTTTAGAAAAGTTGATTGGCCAGGCGCGGTGGCTCACACCTGTAATCCTAGCACTTTGGGAGGCCCAGGCGGGTGGATCACGAGGTCAAAAGATCGAGACCATCCTGGCCAACATAGTGAAATTCCGTCTCTACTAGAATACAAAAATTAGCTGGGCATGGTGGTGCGCACCTATAGTCCCAGCTACGCCGGAGGCTGAGGCAGAAGAACTGCTTGAACCCGGGAGACGGAGGTGGCAGTGAGCCGAGGTTGCGCCACCGCACTCCAGCCTGGCGCCTGGCGACAGAGCAAGACTCTGTCTCAAAAAAAAAAAAAAAAAAGAAAAGTTGATTTGACACAATTAATTAAGTTTTCTCTTCTACGAAATAGTGATAATGTTGTCCACTTTTCTGGGTTGTGACAATTAGAAGTCGTAGATGTAAGCTACCTGGAACAGAGTCAGTGTTCAGTAAAGGTAGCTCTAGTCACCTTCCTCAATGGCTTTATAAAGACTTCATAAATTTGCAATTCTATAAAAGCCAAATACTTTCCCACTTTCATTTTGCATGTATGTGAATGAATGTATGGCCCCAAAGACAGTTATGAAGGAGAGATGCCACAAAGTATGATGCTGTGTTCTGGATCCATGGTGGGATGGGATTACGAAATAGTTCCAGTTGTACTAGGAATAATAAAGTCAAGAAAATAAGATACTACAGAAATATTTTATCTCATGGAGCCAAGAATGGGATTTTAAATTTAACTTTGCAACTTCTGACAGGAATCTATGAATATTTTATGTGATTCCAGGAAAGTAAGAATTTGCTAACTACCTCTTAAATTATCTAACACAGGTGAATTCCCTCAGCAAGTTCCTGTTGGATTTTTGAAACACAATATTCCTATATCTGGACACAATGGACGTTATTTCAGTCCTTTTAATATTTATTTGTAATGGCTGTGAATACAATATTTAGAACACTGAGAAACGGTGCTTCACCAATGATAACATAATTTGATATTCTCCATTTGTTTTTAAAATTTTAATTGATACCAATTACTTAACAAACATTGTATGCTTTGGTCTTTTGGCATATAAAATGGAAAAGTAAACATTTATTACAAAATACTAAATTCTATAGGTATTTGAAAATCAAATTTAGTTTATTTCACTTTGTTCTCTTTCTGTGGAGCACTGGCATTAATTAACAACTGCTTATATGTGAACAGTTTCATTTCTATCAAAATTGACCCATCTATTCATTAATGTTTATGATTTCTCCTCTGTATTTCAGACACTGCTGACAGTAATGAGATTGAAACAGGGGAAAAACTAAGAAAGAAAAACCTTTATATATATTTTCTTGGACACCCGTGCTGCCTCATTGAGTTTGTGAAAAGCATGTTGCTGAGAAAGTTTTGACTGCTCTGCATGAACAGAGTGATGGTCCTATGTTTACTTTTTCCTGTTTAAACTTAACTCATTGGGCGTACACCTTGAGACAGACATCATGTGGAGGGCATTCTTGCTGAATGTCCTGTAATCCTCATCTTTCTTATTCACTCAAGCCAAAGAAAGGCCTAGTTTATTGCCCTTTGGGGCTAATTTCAAAAATCATGTTTAGAAAGACATACCCCAGTAAATAAACCAAAAGCTACTTCTTCTTTGGCTTTCAGGCCTTGAGAATATTTTGACTGCCCACATGCCCTCTGAGAATAGCTCTTTTGCTATAAAAAAAATGATTCTGTTTCATGAATTAAATGAATACATATCTATATATTCTTAACTCTCTGCCAGTGATTTGGTACAGCAAAACATACTCTTTTTTTGAAAACCATAAAGGACTTGAAGTTCTACCAATGTTCCCTTAAGGAGATTTTGACTTCTTATGGAACCTCGTTTGAATGCTAATAATATGCAGATATATATGTTCCATAGTATCTCTCAGAGCTCGAAACCACCCAAGGTGCATAGTAAGAAATAGTCGGGCCAGACTTCCTGCAAATTCTAAAATCTTTTTGTTTTGTTGATGTTTTCAAGTCATTCTTCCAAAAGTTTCTGCTGTCAGATCTTACGAGTATGTTAGAGCTTGACAAAATATCTATTGCAAGGGATAAAATGAAAATAAAGCTTTTCAAGTCAATCTCCATTAGTTATTTTAAAAATTCAATCGCTAGACTTTTATTTATTTTTTAGGTGATCAAAATACGTTTTCTGCATCCAAATAAGAAGAAAAAAGTTAAATTGTCTCTGTTTACAGACAACATGATCTTATTTATAACAAACCCTAAAGATTTCACAAAAAAACCTGTTATGCTAATAAAAAATTCAGTAAATCTGCAGGATAGAAAGTTAACATGTAAAAATTAGCAGCACTTCTATAAACTAATAATAAACTATCTGAAAAAGAAAAATTTTTAAATCCCACTTATAATAACTATAAATAAAATACTCAGGAATAAATTTAACCAAGGAGGTGAAAAACCTACACACTAAAAACTGTAAGACATTGATGAATGAAATTAAAACAGATAGCCCATGTTCATGGATTGGAAGAATTAATATTGTTAAAATATTCATGATCTACAGATTCAAAGCAATCTCTATCAAAATTCCAAGGGCATTTTTTTACAGAAATGTAAAAAAAATCCTAAAATTTGTATGGAACCACAAAAGATTCTGATTAGTCAAAGCAATCTTAAGCAAAAAGAACAAGGCTGGAAGCATCGAACTACCTGACTTCAAAACAAAGCTATAGTAATCAAAGCAGCAAAGTAATAACATAAAAACAAATCCATAGACCAATGGAATAGACCAGAAATATACTCACCCATTTATGGTCAATTTAGTTTTGACAGAAGTGCCAAGAATACACAATGAGAAAAGAACAGTCTCTTTAAGAAATATTAAGAAAACTGAATATCCACATGGAGAAGAATAAAAGTAGGCCCTTATTTCAAACCCTATACAAAAATCAACTCAAAATAGATTAAAGATTTAAATGTAAGAACAGAAAATGTAAAAATACTAGATGAAAACATAAGGAAAAAGCTACATGACATTGGTGTTAGTAATAATTTTTTTTTTAAAAATGACCCCCAAAACACAGGCAACAAGAGCAAAAATAGACAAATGAATACATCAAACTAAAAAGCTTGTGCACAGCAAAGAAAATAATCAACAAAATGAAGAGAAAACCTACAGAATGGCAGAAAATATTTGCAAACTATACATGTGATAAGGGAGCTAATATCCAAAATATATGAAGAACTCAAACAATTCAGTAGCCAGAAAATAAATTATCTGATTTAAAATAGAGCAAAGCACCTGAATAGACATTTCTTAAAAGAAGACAAATTAATGGCCAACAGGTATATGAAAAGAGGCTCACCATCACTAATTATCAGAAAAATGCAAATTAAAATTACAATCAGATATCACCACAACCTGTTATAGTGGCAATTAACAGAAAGATGAAAGATATCAAGGGTTGTCTTGGATGTGTAGAGAGGGGAGTCCTCTCACACCATTGGTTAGAATGTATATTAGCATAGCCATTATGGAAAACAGTGAAGATTCCTCAAAATATTAAACGTAAAACTATAAATATAATCCAGCAATCCCACTACTGGGTATATGTCCAAAGGAAATAAAATTCACATGTCAAAGAGTCAAAGAGATATATGAATTCCCATGTTCATTGCAGCATTATTCACAACAGCCAAGATGAGGAATCAACCTGTGCTCATCAACAGATGAATGGATAAAGAAAATGTGGTACACATACACAGTGTAGATGTTATATATACATATTATTATTATTTAGAGATTAAAATAAGAAGAGGGGAGGGTGGGGAGGAATAACATGGGGAGAAATGCCAGATATAGTATGCACCTAAAGTAAAATAAATAAATTAAAAAAAAACAAACAAATAAAATCCTGTCCTTTGCAGCAACATAGATTGAACTGGAGGTCATCCTCCAGTTGACCTCCAGTTGAATCTTTCTATATCTGGCTATTTCATGTTAAGTGAAATAAGCCAGGCTCAGAAAGACAAACACTGTGTGATCTCACTTATATCTGGAATCTAAAAAAGCTTAACTCATAGAAAGAGAGAGAAAAATGATGGTTACCAGGAGCTGGAGAGTGTGACGTGTTAGAGAGAGGTTGGGCAAATGATACAAAATTTCAGTTAAATAGAAGGAATTAGTCCATGAGACCTATTGTACCACATGGTGGCTATAGTTAATTGTATACCTGAAAAAATCACTAAAAGAGTAGATTTTAAGTGTTCTCATCACACACCAAAAAGATAAGTATGTGAGGTAATGTACACGTGAATTAGCTCCATTGAACCCCCCACCACTTCACATGTATACATACATATTTCAAAACATCATGTTGTACATGATAAATATTACAGTCTTAATTTGTGAATTAAGAAATGGTTTCTACTTTCCACCACCATAAACTAGTCACAAAATTTACGTTGGCATCAAAATTTCCTTGGTTTATTTATTATTGTTATTATTATTTTTTGAGATTGAGTCTCACTCTGTCACCCAGGCTAGAGTGCAGTGGCGAGATCTTGGTTCACTGCAACCTCCACCTTCCAGGTTTAAGCAATTCTCCTGCTTCAGCCTCCCAAGTAGCTGGGATCAGAGGTGCATGCCACCATGCCCGGCTAATTTTTGTATCTTTAATAGAGTTAGAGTTTCACCATGTTGACCAGGCTGGTCTCAAACTCCTGACCTCAAGTGATCCACCCATCTTGGCCTCCCAAAGTGTTGGGATTACAGGTGTGAGCCACCACACCCGGCCTATTTCCTTAATTTGAAACATAGATGTGAAAGATTAGATCTTCCCATTAAAAAAAAAGTAGTATTTTTCAAATATTCTCAGTAACAGTGAAAAATTAAAAGTCATAAAAAATAGCAATGCACCTCAGATATAAGCCCTTCAAGGATAATGACAACCAAATTTAGAATATACCATAAAAAACAACAACAGTTGGTGGTAATAATGATTGAGGCATATCTCCTTCAGCTCTACTTAAGTCATCTTCTTTTTTTTTCCCCTCATGGGCCCTATTTTTATCTTTCTTTTTTTTTATTATACTTTAAGTTCTAGGGTACATGTGCAGAACACATGTAGGTTTGTTACATAAGTATACATGTGCCATGGTGGTTTGCTGCACCCATCAACCCGTCATCTACATTAGGTACTTCTCCTAACGCTCTCCCTCCCCCGATCCTCCACCCCTGGAAAGGCCCCAGTGTATGAATTTTCCCTTCCTGTATCCCAGTTCCTACTTTCTTTTGTGCCAGTGATGACTAAACACTCAAAATGGCACCAGCAGATAAATCCTTCCTGTTATCTGGAGTGTTTATGTCACTTGATGAACTGTTGTTTAAATAAGAAACTGGCATATTCCCATTTCTCATCCCATCCAGTGACACAAATAATTTGTAAAAAGTGTGCCCTATCCATCTCTTCTTCCATTCTAAAGCTGTTAGATATATTTATGTGGAGTCATAGGTAACCTGCAGTATTAGAAATACGACTAGAACTTGCTCATCCCTAGGATTTTTTCCTCATCCAATCCCATGACCTACCATATTTCTGCCCTTGACATGTTATAGTCCAAATTAAAATGCAGATATCCCTAGCCCTATCCTCTGATTATCTGCTTGCATTTCTGCTTTCTAGAAGAGCTTGGGGGTTACTGGAAACCAGAAACTGTGAGCCCTTTCCAAAGATGCTAACTGAAGTTAAAGGAGAGAATATTCACATTCCTTAAGGTCAAGCTCAATGACTGATTAGTTAAAAAAAATTATCTGAGAGTGGGACATGTCTGCGGAGTTTCTTCAAAATTATCCACAACATTAATAATCCCACAAATCTCTTATTTATCATTGTGAAGGACATCTAAGAGTCAGACTCAACTTTAAATCTGTCCCTCACTAGCTTCATGATGTTTCCTCTATACTTGATGTCAACCACTGTGGATTGTGGAAAGAAGAAATTATATGTAAAGATGCATTATAAACTACTCCATAAATGTTGGTACTATTTTAGGGAGATATGGATATCATGGTGACGATGACGGTGATGATGATGGTTGCTAGTTAAGCACCAGTTGCCTTCATAATACAGTATATGAAAGGAAAAATGAGAAAATAGACTAGAGAGAATTTGAAGTTCAAGAGTGTAATTTAATGTAAATGTGACTTTGCTGATCTGACCCAGGATGGGAAAAACCATGGTCACATCCAAAAGTTATTGTGAAAAATGATTCTCTTCTTTTCCAATGTATTGAATATGTTTACAAATTATAGATGCCGTTTATTGGAATGTGTTGCCCTGTACTTAGTACTGCTAAGCATTTTGCATGAATTATCTTATTGTCTTAGTGGGGTCAGAAATTGATATTCTATCATATTAGGTAATATCAAAATTATATAACATATAAATACATATTACACAGGCGATATCAATAGGATTCTATTAACCCCAAAAATGCCATGTGACTTTTTAATGGGATTTCATGGAACATTAACTCAGGAGAAAAAGAGATACAAGAAAATTGATTTGAGCATCTAGACTGGAGTAGGTTGTGGGGAAATGAATTGATAAAATAATATTGCTGTGTGGATAGACAATAGGAAAGGTTTCAAGGAAATTTATAGGTAATTAACATAATTTACAATTCTAATGAAGATATGGTACCTCTGGCTATGGAGCTTGATTCCCCCAGTACACAAATGCATGCTGAAAATTGTGTCATTCTTCGGAAGACTTAGCCATTACATTGTGCATACTGTCCACTCTGATTACCTATGTGCCTAGAGGTGATTTTCACCAGTTTTTTAAAAATTTACAATTCCACTTTGGCTTCTCCATTTTTTTTTGGCACTAACCTAAGACAAAGCCTACACTATCATGTGAGTTCTCTGCTGAGGTTTACAAACTAATTTTTACAATCAGGCTAATCAAACCCAATTGGGAAGGCACAATTGTTACTGAAAGTTATATAATATGTCTTAACTTCAAATCTAAGTCTGATTATTCTATCACAATTTGTATCAGTAAGAAAGAACTTGAGTAACCATGAGTAAGCCAAGATAAAATCCCCAATACCAATTTTTCCATTTAGCTTGACAATATGCTTTGGTCTTGCTAATGCAATATTTTAACTAGCATCAAAACCTGGAGTGTTTATTTACAGCATTAATCATCTAGTCTCTTCTTCTTTCTGATAGAAGGGCAAGTAGGTAGGCAAATCATTGAAAAGATATCATACAAAATAAGAAAAGTGAATGCCTCTACAGATTCCTACTTCTTAGAGTAAAATGGGAATAATTACCTTTGTAGCAGTGGGCTAAACAGAATTGCGTATTTAAGAATAGCACAGACCTAAGAGATCATAGTTATAAGATGCTTTTTTCTGCTAACTGAAACGATGGCTACATTCCTGAGATGACTTATTTTTAAACTCCAGAAGCCACATTTTAACAACATGAGATGTAGAAGTTCATACCGGTGAGTTTGAATCCTTGCTCTATCAGGCAGGATTTGTGCTTCCATTTTCCCATTCATAAAAAAGGGAGACTAGCAGCCCCCACCTCCAAGGGTTGTCAGAATTAGATGTAAAGTACTGAGAACAGTGTCTGGCATATAGTAAACATTATATAAATGTTAGGCAACAGCAGGAGCATTATTCATAGTCATACGCACATCACTTAAGAGACAAAAGGAAACCTCCATATTATGCCTGCTTCAGCACAAAGGGAAGGGAATTAAATATGATTTCATTATCTCAATGATTGTGAATTTACTCATTATCACATATAGAGTGCTCATTATGTGTCAAACACTAAAGTATTTAAGAGGGTAGAAAAAATTCCAGTCTTTACAGCGTTTACTTTCTAGAGGGATGACAGATAACGAACAACCTTATGGTATGAAGTCTTAGAGTGGTGAGAACTATGGAAAAAACAAAAAGAAGGCAGAGAAATGCAGAATGACCTTTACTCAGTGCCCACATTCAACTGTTTTTGACAAAATGGCTTGGTGCCGGCCCCACTTTTCCCCTGGAAGGAATGCTCGTGCTGACATTCTAAGTAACTGCTTCACTGAAATCCCAACCATTTGGATGCAACAAAAATAATCCAGCATATGAGCACATCCAGATAGACATATGTACACTGGTTTTTTAAAATGTAATGTGTATGTAATTTCCCGAATGGCTGGTTGTCATATCCATCTGGTCTTATTTCCATAGCACTTGAATGCACCACGAGGATATAAACCCTAAAAGCTAGAAAACAGAATTTAAATACCCAAACACATACGAGGTGTGTTTTCAAAAGCAGCAGACCTCAAATGAACACTGTGGTAACTTCATTAACTTCTCAGCCACAGTTGAGAGTAGCTGAGACTAAGCATAAAGGCCACAGAACATAAAAGACATTCCACTGCAGACCTCATTAAGTGGACTTAAGAGAAGCTTGACAAGCTAATGACAAAAATCTAATTTGGACTTTCTGGACGTAAGAACCCTGAACAAGTCTAAATACACCAAAACTCTGCCATGCATGCTATCTGAAAAGGCAACAACCTCATGTCAGTCAGGGCCATGCAGTTCATGAATCAAAGCCCCAGGGACGGATGTGGTCCTATTCAGCCACACTGAATAGAAAATCATATTCTACGTGTTTTGGGGTTTGGGCTTTGGTTCTGTTTAAATTGCACAGATGTTGTAGGTTACTAAATTCACAGTGCTCCCCAGGGAAGCGTTCATCAGGCTGCATATATTGAACAAAGACATGGCTAGATCTAGACACCACACAGTACAGAAAGCATTTTTGGTTTTATGTTCTCTTTTTCTAGGAGCCCCTTCCTATTTCTAAATTCATCAGCACCTGTAGAGTCCAGGCCAAGTGTGATTGCAATTATTTCCATGTCATATTAAAATTACCTCGTTGCTTTAGGTGTGTTTATTTCACTCACCAACTACTTGTATATCCCTTGAGTGGAGAAGCATAATAATAATAATAGTAGTAGTACTTGTGTTTGCCATACAAAGTTATCTTACAAATAATAATTCTCATATCAATCTTATGATCAACTCAGTTTTATAGACACAAAAGCTGAACATTCACATAATTGTCCCTACCTCTCATTAGTGGAAAACCAAGGATCTAAACTCAAGCTATCTGACTTCCAATCTCACATTCATATTCTACTACCCGATGCAAGAAGGAATAAATGCTTTTTGAAGGAATACATGAATGAATGTGTTTCTTAATATTCTTAGAGTTAAAAGACAAAGAATTTATCAGTTAATGATATCATTGTTGCAATAAGCATATAGTAATTATTATATAATAAGGATAGATATTTAGGATCCTTGAAGACATTGTGCCTTGTACACTTTATGCTCCTGTAGTGCCTTTTCAATAGCTTACATACAGATGGTATTTGTAAGATAATTGTTGAATCAGTAAAATATTATAATCCAATGGCTTCCTTGGGTCATTTTCTGTTTCCTGTAACTAACCCCTTATAAAAAGGAAGAATCTTCTTCTTCTTTTTTTTTTTTTGAATCTGGCTCCATGTGCTAATTTCTTAAGAAATCTCTAGACGTTTTCCCATGTTTAGATCTCTCAGCTTTTGTCTGAGCCTGAGGGAGACCTAAGTTCCCGGTCCCAAGTTTGCTAACTCACCTACTCCATTCCCATAAAACCCCTGTTAATAAGAGTGGAAATGAGAATGTTTAACTGTTCAGAGTATCTTAATAAATGTTTACTGAGGAGAAACTAATTCTACCACCTTTCGAAACCTGGATAATATCTAGATTTCATAATATACTCACTTCTGCGATCTACACTTAAGTGTAGCATTATTCATTTAAGACATTTTTGTTTGCCAATATTCCACGGAGAAATAGCATTATTAGCTTGTTTTTCCAAACAGTCTGGAAAAAGACTCCAAGTGTATTCTCCTACCTTCATCTTTCCTGTTTTCACTGAAGTAATACCAGGTAAATCGCTTAACATCTCTGTGTACTTTTGAAAAAATGAATGCAATATCACTTGTCCTGTCTTGCTGCTGTGAAAATCAAATACGATAATATGTATAGAATTATTTTTGATCTATGAAATGTTGTATAGCTGTTAGAAACTATTGGAAAAGAAGAAAGCCAAAAGTGTATGTACTGTATTCTTTCAGTAAGCCAGGTATTTAATTTTGTCCTTACATAAATGATACATGTATATGTACAAAACACATACATAGACACCTGGGACAAAATAGGCTTGTGTATCTATCTATCTATCTATCTATCTAATCTATAAATACACTCACACTGATTGGAAACTTTACTGCATAAAAGTTTAAGTAAATTAATGAATGCTAGATTTTAAAACCTTCTCTAATTGCCTCTGTTGGTTTCTAAAACAGAGCTACTGTACTTTATGCAGTAATTCTACTTACTATTTACTGAGTGTTAGCTCAATGCTAGGTATTGGGTGAAGGCATTTATTTATATACATTATATAGTTCATTCATAACACCACTATAAATATTAGTTTCTGTCTTTTCCAGTTGGGTAAACTAAGGCTCAAAAGATCTAGGAAAATGCCTCACAGTCACACTGCTAGCAAATGACAGAGGCAAAATTTGAACTTAGATCTGCCTGCCTACAAAGCTTTGCTTAGCAATTCAAATCCTATTTGTCTGAAATTTGCATTAATCCAAGTGTATATTAATTCATGTGCTATACTTAGCAGAGAGCAAGTTCTAATGAATTCCATTCTTTGTGACATGTTAGTGTTTTTGGCCAGACAATAAGCCAACCAAAAATATACAGCTTTTTCAAAAACAAGAGCTTTAATTTTTTAAATGTCTTCAGGGGGTTTATGGACCCTGGGGCCAGGTAATACACTGATCATGAAATATAGGTGATTGACAGTTACAAATGGAGTTAATGGTCATGGTTTTTACTCATGGTAACCACTGTTCACTCTATTAGCTCTTCAAGCGTCCCTACTGTGTGTACACCAGTGCACTACTCAGTGGTAAAGCTGTGGCTGTGGTTGGGCAGAAGGTTAACAACGAAAGAGGCAATTCCCCTCAAGGGGCCTACAGTCTATCCTTTGGAAAGGAAATCAGGATACACCAAGCAGTCAGTGTCAAATTAATTTTAGAATACATTAGCAATACTTAGAAGTAATAAAACTAAATCAAAATTTCTTCAAAGGATTAAGTCCTTCAGCCTTTAACTCAGTCAGACCTGCCTCCCTCACATGCCAATTAGAGTTCAAAGACAAGATTCATACACTTCATTTACAAATCCGTTGAACCTTGGGCATGAATGATAAATCCTTAATAAGTCAGAAAGATAGCTATATTTATTCTTAAAATTAACTAATTTGCACACAGAGGTTGGGTGATTCGCCTAAAGACAATTCATTGAAATGTCTGATAACATTCTATAACCCTGTTTCTGATTTGATATCACTGAGCTGTTTTCCTATTTTAAAGTTAAAATGTATAAATGCTCATGTGTGTCAAGAGTCTTACACAAAACAAGTTCAAATCTGCACATGATTTTCCTTCCTTTGTGCTGTAAAAGCAGACTCAGATTTATTTAGCAGTTGCCTTAGTGAACTCAGCAGTAAACATACCTGACAAATCAAACTGGTTGGCCAATTCTAGTGTCTGAATTCAGCGGTTAGGCAATTTTATGAATGTATGTGCACACACATTTACATACACATACACTTCGGTTCTGTAACAATGAACTCTTGCAATTGTCCATGGAGAATTTACCAAGCTACCGTCAGCCACAGGGATATGAAACTTTCCAAATTTTCATCTTCAAGAATTAAGGAATTTTATATTAAGCACCTTTGAAAGGCCTAATGCTTTTAAATGATAATCAAAGGCAAGATAATTCTGAAGGTGACTATACTATTCTTTTTTTTCTGAAAGTGTACTATTAAATAATCATAACTGTAATGCACACAAATTTTATTTTTAAAATACTGAAATTAGCTTCATTGATTAGACAGCAAATAGCAAGAATACATTAAAATTGGTATTGATGTAGAAAACGGTAACCAAATGGCCAAAACAGTATACACATAATGCCCTTTATTTCTATTTTTAATTCAAGCCATTTCTAGCCCCTCCAGTTTTCCTGGGCCAGTTAACAGTACATCAACATTTTTGTAGCTAAGATGTAACTAGCTGTGAATCATTTTTGAATCATTTTCACAAATTTTTTATTTTTAGTATTAGACTCCAATTGTAATTCTGCAGGATCTAAACCTGTTTTAGAGAACCCAAATTACACAAAACTTTGGGGATGGAAATTAGCATAATTGAAATAATTCAATTTTTGGTAATTATAATTCTCACTTAAACCTAAATTAAATGTGCCAAACTATAATTATGTTCAAATTTGCATCATGAAAATCACCCCCATTTAGCTCATGGCATCTTAAAATATCTAATAGGGATCTTAAACTCTTAAGGTTGAGTCAAGAGGCCTTATTTTCACAGCCTTTGGGAAGAGGAGACTTTTATGCATTAAGCACAGTTATTTAGCCTCTTAGGAAAGGAAAGATGGGTCCATTATTTCTTCACTATCTGATGTGCAGGATTTGTACTCTAAGCTTCAGATACCTCTAACTCACAGTGCCATTATTGAGTTCTGAGTGCCACAGCAGAAAGTAAAGGTTAATGCTTTCTTTCAAGAAAAAGTTTAAGCAAAGCAGGTTATGCATTAGGACAAAGGTAATGGAAACCAAAAACAAAAACGGCTGTTAACACTTTAAAACCAGGCACTTGAAAATAAGCACTGTTTTGCTGTCCATTTTTAAATGATTAAAGATCCAAAACAACCTGAAAGCAATGAGAATTCACCTTTCTGTGTCCGGTGAATTGCTCACTGATTCTTAAGAATTCTAGGATTAAACCTTTATTATTATTTTTGGGGAGTGCAAAAGGAAAACACCCATAAAATATTATTCAGTTAAGCTGCCTGTTTAACTAACCTTTCTATTATTTAATTTGATTAAATTAACCAGCTGATGTGATTAAGCTTGCAAGATGGCTTATTCGTCTTCATCTTTGGGATGGTAGGTGGATATAATCTTCAAATATATTGATCAAAAAATAGATGTGTCTAGATATACAAGGCTGGCATATTGTCAAAGCACATGATGAGTTTCCCACAAAAAAAACACACGAATATATCACCAGTTGAGCAAAATATTCACATTAATACCAGAATAAGGCAGAAGAACCCTGGCTGACATCCCATCTGTTCTTATGAATTAAATTTAGAAATAATATGTAATATAGACATTTCTGTCTGAATATCATGAAACCCTGACACATCCAGGCTTTCATTAGAAAGCTCCAAGATGTGACTTGAATAACAATCTGTCTTACCTAATTAGTATTTTCAGTTTAGCATATTCACTTCCAGACATATTGCTGTTTGCACATGGTAATTTGGGTAAACAGATACCATCCACAGCTGCATCAATTAACACTGCTAATCAAAACTGAATTCAGGTAATTGGGCACATTTATGCAAAAAAATGTGTAATTTTGCAAAAAAGCGAGATTCTTCAGTAATATGTCAATAAGTAAAAATCTCCTTTTGCTTGTGAAGATAAAGAATGAGACAAGATAAATCATCATTAATATATACATCATGCAGAGTAAAATTCCTAAATTAAATCTCAGTCTTTAATTGGCCTATATTTTCAGAAATTGGATCAAATTTTTCATAAATGTTTTCCTCAATGTTTCCACATAGTAAAGTTGATTCACATCTGCCTAAGGGTTTAACCATCAAGCAGGATTCAAATGGTTAATGAATTCTCAAGTATTTATATACTTAGAAAGGATGTTGGTCAAACTTGCTCTTCCATCTTGCCTAGCAGCTCTTAGGGAAGATTCTCTCAGTATGCTTCATTTTATTACACGCTTTAATTTTCTCTGCTACAAAACACTTTCATTTGTAATCAGAATCACAATAGCAATTTATTTTCCTGCAAATATTCTTCAACTTCTCTGATTCTACATAATGCCCTTTAGTTGCTTTTTCATTCATTTTCAAAATGAAGACTCTAAGTTGTTTTTCTTCTCTCTCTACAAACATAAACCAAACTGATCATTTTGATTAAATATTTTAATCAGTTCAGAAAAACTAATTTTATTGTTGTGAAGTAGTAAGTGGCTAACTAGTGACTAACAAGTTCTGGCTAGGGAGAGATTTAGGGGCATAAGTTAAAGCTAAAGTAAAGAAACCTGGATCATTTTAAAAAGCATCTGAAGTAGATACAAGAATTATCCTTTGGGAGGCTGAGGCAGGTGGATCACCTGAGGCCAGGAGTTCAACACCAGCCTGGCCAACAGGGTGAAACCCCATCTCTACAAAAATACCAAAAAAAAAAAAAAATTAACTAGGCATGATGGCAGATGCCTGTAATCCCACCTACTCAGGAGGCTGAGGCAGGAGAATTGCTTGAACCCAGGAGACGGAGGTTGCAAATGAGCTGAGATTGCACCACTGCACTCCAGCCTGGGTGACAGTGTGAGACTCCATCTTAAAACAAACAAAAACAAATTATCTAGGATGGAGATTATATATAATTAAACACAGTCACAAATTCCTGCTTCTTTTTTCTCTTTCAGACTTTGAAGCTTAAGTTTATTTCTTAATGTAAACACCAGGCCTTTATAATGAAGTACTGGGCTCAGTGTCCCTAGCTTTATCTTAATGGTAACTTTCAATCCAAGTTAACAAACACTTCCTCAGTGTCTACCACATATCAGGGTCTCTTCTAGGCCCTGAAAATAAATATAGAGATGAATTTAGACTGATCACACTTCTCTGTGTCAACTTCAGAGAGTTTACAAACCAACAATGAGAATCAACAATGAAAAGGGTGATGAAATCACTAAGTGAAAATGCATCTATCAATCCCAAATTTTGCAGAAGTCTACTTTTTGCATAACTCAGGTTAGTTCTTTTATTCTCATTAGTCAGCAAAGGAGAAAAAATGTTTTTAAAGTTATTTTGCATGACCTCTTTTTTTTTCACAATGCAGCAATACTGTACTTCTATATTTATTTTTTGGTATTTATCAAAAATAATTTTTCCACACATTTGTTTAAATGCATTTGCCATAAACAATTGGGCAGTTCCTCACAGCATAGACATCCAACACACTTATACTCAGTTTCAAGAGCAGGAACTATAAAATATGGAGACACATTTATCAACAGGTTGTCAAACTGCTCACACCAATGAACCCATATGAGGTAGGACAGATACCTCTGACTTTAAGATTCTGTTAAACATCATTATTTATGAATTTTAAAAGACAGATAGGTAAACACAAGCATTTTAAAGACAAGTTTGTTTATTTTTTTGAGACAGAGTCTTGCTTTGTCGCCAGGTGCCAGGTTGGAGTGCAGTGGCGCAATCTTGACCCACTGCAACCTCCGCCTCCCGGGTTCAAGCAATTCTCCTGCCTCAGCCTCCCGAGTAGCTGGGACTACAGGTGCACGCCACCATGCCCAGCTAATTTTTGTATCTTTTTTAGTAGAGACGGGATGTTGACCAGGATAGTCTCGATCTCTTGACCTCATGATCCGCCCGCCTCAGCCTCCTAAAGTGCTGGGATTACAGGCGTGAGTAAAGACAATTTTTTAAAGAGCCTAATGATTGGTTTTCAATGAACTA
Source organism: Cacajao melanocephalus (assembly GCA_963573385.1). Classification (NCBI taxonomy): domain Eukaryota; kingdom Metazoa; phylum Chordata; class Mammalia; order Primates; family Pitheciidae; genus Cacajao; species Cacajao melanocephalus. The sequence continues at coordinate 41,228 of CAUYLG010029130.1, forward strand.
AGCTATTAATATTTGGGGAGGAAAATTTCTTCTCTCTATGAAATGAGCCCACTGAGTAATGTTCATTGCATGGGTGTCCCAGTGTATTACCCAAAGCACTCTAAACCCCCTCTTCTCTTACTTCCTCCAGAGTTAATCAGTAGAGAATTAATTTTCTCTTTGTAGTTCCTGAGTTTTAGTAAATTCCTTTTCCTGGGGAAAGGGTTTAAAGAATCCTGTTCTCATGATCAAGTTTTAGTAAAGTGGAATGCTATGATTATCCCAAAGACAGCTTTGGTGAAGGAAAGGCTTGAGATATGTCACCAGCTTCCAAACCAGGCTGTGCCACTGGCTAGCTATCTGACTTCAGATAAAATCTTAACAATCTGAATGTGAGTTTCTTGTTTATACAACATGGCTCATAGGTTCACCTCACTGGATTAGGGGGAGTACCTGAAACATAGTAGGTGCTTAATAAAGGCTTGTTGAAACTAAATAAAGGTTAGTAAATGGTGGCTCCAGAAATGCTAATGCTGAAGACACTTGAGTTAAAAGTATCTTTTTACAAAGTTCTCTGATTCCAAAGTAATACACAGAGATAGTATGATAATTTTAACACAAATAGCATAGATTGTATCAAATAGGCCATAGACTACTACACTATATTAGGTCACCTTTCCACTCACTTGAAAACTAGCCCTAGAAAACTAATCTTCCTAATTAAGTTGGAAAGTTAACATTGGGACACTTATTGTTTCTAGAGCATTTTTTATTATTGTATTAAACAAATTACAAGAAGTAATTTGATTGGCCATTATTAATCAAATAATTTTATTTTAAAATAATTATTTATTTTATTTTAAAATAATTATTTATTTTAAAATAAAATTATTTGATTAATAATGGCCAAATTACTTCCTGTAATTTGTTAAAGAGGATAATCTTGAAAAATTCATATGTGACTACTTTTTTACCATGAATAATTTCAAAAAACTAGAAAACTCTTGAATCTGCCACTTGCTATCTCTTAGTCCAGCAGAATAAAATTGCTCATAATACATCTACTCTAAATTTCTGTAATATTAAACTAAATTGCTGACTCATAAACAATGGGCAACAAATAAAACAACACCATTCGTCACTTTTTAAAACAGTCTGCTTTTTAAACAGAAATACTCCAGCTAAAATATGCAGTCTATGAAATATCAAATGGATTCATCTTGGCTTATTCATAGCAACGAATGTTATTTCACAACTATAAGAGAAAATGTCAGGACTGGGACTGGGTAGATTAGGTGGAAACCAATTGATAGAAAACAAATGCAACATATAGAAATAAAATGTCTTTGAAGCACACTGAAGCAAAATAAATTACTGGATTTGGGATTTAGCAAAATATAATCTTATTTTCCTTTGCTCTTTCACCAACACTTTTTTCTACACTGAGACAATATGAATTTCACCTTCCAAACCCATGATTTTCTTGAATAAAAAGACTGCTAATCGTTAATGACAGTGTAGAGAAGGATGTAATGCAGCACATTAGCTTTTTGTACTTTAGAGAACGTTGTATTTATAACAAATTTTAATACTGATGATTATTTTTATTTAGTTCTGGTATGAGGTAAAATAAGATTAATCCAAATTAGAGAAGATAATAAAATTATGTCTGAAGAATTAATAGTGTTTAGTTTAGAGATATAATTTAGTGGTCATGTTTATCGTTTAGTTAAAATTGTCTTTAATAAGAAAACAAGTCTTATCATGAAACAACTGAGTTTCTTAAAGTTTAACAATTTCAATGTACTGAAGCTAAAACTGATAATCTACACTTTATCAGACAAGGTACAGAACAACGTATTTGTTTACAGTTTATGGTTGAATACTTGTCCCACAATTATGAATTAGGAAATTATCCTTACAGCAAACAGATCTTAGTTAAACATATTATTAATCTATGCTTCAAGGTATTATCCAACTCTCTGGAGGATGCCAGAGTGACTTTGCCTGCTGAATAATCTCAGTCACTCTATGACAAGTTTTTCACCTTTGACGTTCTTCACAGGCTTGGAGTAGAAGCCTGTCTTTCAGAAGAATGTTAAAAGAATACATGAAAAGCTTGCGCAAAAATAAACTATAGCACCTCAGGCTTCTTAATTTTTACACTATAATGCCTTGGACTTTTCTACCTTGACAGATTCAGAGTGAATTCTTTGATGAAAAGAGAGAAATAAATTACATGTGGAAGGAAGAGAACCTTTATTATCATTTTAATAGTTCACAGACACATAAAAGGAAGACGCATTCACTATGTGGTGAAAACTAAAACTAAAAATATTCACTGACTTAGAACTAAAAAAAAAATTAATATGATAAGAAAAATGGAAACAGTTTTTAAAGCAATGTGAATACACAACTACTCACAAAGGCTTAGAAAATTTAACAAAGAAAAATAAAACCAAACCATTAAATGGCACTGCAAATAATTAGCATCTCCTATAGCATTTTTGAACTTAATGAAAATACTGAATACGTTCAGAAACTAACAGAGATCACGGAGAATGAAATTCCAGACCTCAGAAATAATCAACTTTTAGAAGTTGCTTCATAAGCAACTGTACCAAAAGCACGCATTTTCAGGAGACATCATGTAGATTTAACATGGATATGATCTGCAGTGTCAGTGGTTGGCACTAAATTAGAATAGAGAGGCCATTGTTACTTAGTCCTAACCCCTTCAGGACATCCCTAGGTTGTTTGTCTATTGGGAGCATGCATTTTCAGTGTGCGGAGATTGGCTTCATGCTCCCTGCTTTTGTTGGGATGGTGATTTAGATGTTTTGAATGCAGAGAGTAGTGCTAGGAACTCTTCCTATATGCTCCCAATTATCTATAACGTTATTGTATATTCTCTGCCACCAGGATGCTTTTGCCAGAGCTATGGTCCCTCTAAAGCAGCATCCCACTCAGAGGTGCAAAAATGAAAATTAAAAAAAGGAAGGTTTTCTTCTTATTATTATTTGAATGACATAGGACCTGCTCGATGTTTGCATTTAAATTGAGCAGAACAATTCAGCTCTGGCTTTTAATTTCAGAAGGGTTAATCACCCTAACAAAGGTCAATCAAACTTTAATCTTCAATAAAATTGCTACAGCCCCAATCACCTGCAGGACATTTATTATATTCCTATTTCCATGCAAAAGAATGCATTGCCTTCCTTATGTATCACTAATCTTCTAACTCTTTACATTAGCACATTTTACCAAAAAACATTAATTCCTTTGAAACTCTGACAACAGTTCATTTCTACACATCTCAGGAGATAATCCTATTTAAAAACAAAGCAAACAAACAAACAAAAAAAACGGGACATCAGCTGTGAACCACTTTCTGGGCACTTTCTAATCCTCATAGACCTTCAATACTCTAACAGAGTTCTGACAATACCAAATCTCAATTACACAAAATATTACGGTGGTTTAGGTTAAAATAACAATATATGATTTTAGGAACTTAATCCTCCCTATTGTCTGTGATTGTGCCTTTCATCTACTTATTTCTATTCACAATGTTTGCTGCATACAAAAGTTACTGATTTGAAGGAAGCAAATGTTAACTATCTTTGAATAACAGTGGAAATACTTAAATTCATTGATTTATTCATCATAAATACCTACTGAATGCCTATTATGTGCCAGATATTGGGCTAGGGGTGGGGAATCAAAGTTAAAGAAAAGAAAGAGAAACAAAAAGTTATTACAAGAATAACATTCTCCTGTAAAAAATGGTGTCCAGAATATAATAAAATAATGATTTAAATCTCCACTTCCAGTTTCTCTTATCAATGTCATTAAATTTAGTGACGACCAGAAATGTGTGAAGTCAAATTTCCACCAAAATTTTGATAAACAGTGTTTAAAATTATCTGGACACTCAAAGGCTTTAAAGTTCATAATCCCATAAAATGATTCATTTCTTATTTGAGAATATAAAATGTGATTGTCAAATTTTAAAATGAATATATTGATAATATCTAGTCTCCCATGATTAGAAATAAAACCATGAGAAACTTTAAATGACCTCATTAAAATATACATGCCGTGCAAAATTTGTTTCCAAAATGTTATTTTACGACATTTAAAAACTGCTATGAACACAAATGACAATAGTAATGAGCAAAAGACAAATTACTGCATTTTGCCATGATATAGTGGCCCAGATGACCACGGAGGGAAAGAACCTTAATGCATGTCCCCAATTATATTGTAAATTGATTGCCTAGGTATTGTAACAGTGGTGTGACACAGCATAAATAACCCAAACTTGCTTTCTGCGTATTTTTTGAGACCTCTTCCTCCTTCTTTGTACTTAGATTAAGTGCACAGCCACATACACAGACGTGCGTGCCTTTCCTCATCAATATTCACATTCATTAATTAGCAATACAGGAAGGCTATGGTTTGGGAGACTCCTCAAAGCTTGAATATTCGATCAAGCAAAGCAAATCATGGTAAAAAGAAAATACACGTAAATAGTCTATGACCAGACTGGCCATGGAGAATAGCACATAATTTCAAGAGATAGTCGTCCTTATAAATGTTGTTTTAAAAAGCCCCAATTGTGCAACTTAAGTCAAGACCATCGCCTTCCTTTGAGCACGTATTGAAACTAAAATAGAACCTCTACATATTCTATAACTACACTTGCTTTTTTCCTTTCCTAGAACTAGGTTGACACAATAGAATAATGCAGAGCAACGGCTTTTACATTGTTGAGCAAAATAAATCCAACGCTACACAATCTAAATGTACCACTGATATTTGTTACCAAATACTTATTCTGAAAACTGATAAAGATTAGCTAGACCCAACAAGCAAACTATTGCTTTATATTCCATTTTCATCATCAAAAGCTGTTTAGTTATATTATAAATTTACAGATTTAGGAAAAATAAATAGCTTTCAGAGAATATGCTTTAAACGCCCAAAAAGCATCTGGATCTTCTTCTGAATCAATCCGGTCAAGAAACAAAAAAAGAAACCATGAACCATCAAACATAAATCTTAATACGAAAACGTAGGATGTGGAATTATGAAAGAAACATACCTTTCGCCGAACAAGTTCGCAATTTCTCATCTCGCCTACACTGCTGTGTTGTTCCACTTTGAGCAAAAGTCGACTCCATGTCCCTTGTGATCTCTGAGACAATGCCATCATATCACTGGCAAATTTTTCAATTAAACTTTGCAGATGTAGTAGCAACTTTGTTAATTATGACATTAGCCAGCTGGCGGGTACGATCAGTCACCCACTGTAAGGAAAGCCGGACAAAGAGACATCTAATCATTGCAACCAGAGCAGATAAATTTTGTTCCTTTCTCATACGTGTCACAGATTCTATTCCTTCTGACCCTCTCTTCAGCCATCGACTGTCACATTTAGATTCCGAGAGCTTCCAGTTTCCCTTTATCCCTGCCTTAGATCTGAAACTCATGGTTATCAGGAAGACACGCGTCACCAGCTGTCTCAGAGCAGGAAAGCAATCAGGTGAATACTACTTATTATCTTGCATTGCTTTCTGAGGAGTGACAAGATTGATTTGGAACCAAGAATACATTCAGATCTCAGACAGTAGTTCCTAGGGTTTTGAGTTCAGACAGTAGGGTATGTGCTAAGTTGCAACAGGGAGGACTTCAATCCCAATGTTAAGGTTACAGGATATTAGAAATTTAAGGAAAGTTTTAAAAAATCGATCACAGCTCCTTTTTCAGATGCCCTTGTACTAATATTTTCTTCTCTACCTCTGTGCTATGTTGCTCATGAGTCGACTGTTATCCGGCAGAGCCAGTTCTACAATGAGGTAGCCCAAGTTAACCTGTGGAATCAGTATTCTGACATTATGAAATTAGCATTAGGAGAAATATCTAATGTAAATGACAGAGTGATGGATGCAGCAAACCACCATGGCACGTTTATACCTCTGTAACACACCTGCACATTCTGAACATGTACCCCAGAACTTAGAGTATAATAAATGAATTTTTTTTAAAAAAAGGAAATTATCTCCATCTATCCCTTTTTTTGTGAAGACGAGTACTCTATAAAATCTAATTCTTGAAACTTATCTTTGCTAAAAGTTCAAATCATATTTTTATATAATAATATAAGAAAACTAATTTGGATATGTTTGCTAAAAATAACATGCAAATTTAAGCTGGGGAAGATATCATTACATTAATACAAATTTTTCCTTCAAAAAGTCAGTCTACTGAAATCATATGTAAGTGTGTATATATTGGTTGATCAATATACACAACACTTGCATAATGAATTTATTGAAATTTCAATATATATTAGGTAATGCATAGAAACATACCTACAAAATGATATAACAGTATTTTTCAGAGCGAAGCATCCAATGGAGCAGCAAAGGGCTTGATCTACATGGTAAGCCATTACCTTGATGCAATTTTTACTAAAGAATTACCACTGAAGTGTTTGAGTATCAATGAAATAAAAAGTTTGCACAGCAGAATTTGAAATAGAATTGTATATCATACAGTAATAAAGTTATATTTATCAACAAATTAGTAGGTCTTTCTGGGATGGAGAAATTTAGGGAAAAGTGGAAATGTAATTCTGAAATTGATTTTAGCTAAGAATTAGGTGTTTTTGGCTCCTGAACACAACCCAAAATGTTTTATCTCTGTCTGTGAAAACGCAGTTATGGTGCACTATATTAATAATTCATGATACACATCGTAAATTACATTTTATTTTTACATGAGGACATCCCTGCCATGGAGGGCCCAAAATCTCTGTTTAGCTTAAAGCGCTGCAAAGATAAACTGATAAATGTATTTAGATGCAACCTAAGATACATACAATGAAGATGAGATGATTTAGGGATTCCTAAAACTATGAAGCAAGATACTTTCATCCTGGGAAGACAAAAGGGTTTCTAAAGTCCCACCAGAGCTGGCATAGGAGAAAGAAAATATTATTTTAGAAATTCTTAGAAATTATATATCTATATAGATATAGATATCTTTTTGAGAGTAAGATACTCTTTATCCTTCATGTTTTGGGCTGATAGTAAGAAATGAGTCAGGTTCCATACAAGCAAAAGAACAAAGAAATCAGAAATGTCAGGACAAGAGTGCGTTGTGGCACAATGTCAAGGACAAAGAATCCGTGATATGACTTTCAGTGATGTTCTATCTGGAAATGAGCTGTTTCTATCCCATCCATTATCATAGCTTTGGCAACCACTTTATGGGCTGGCAAAGAGCAGTTTCTCAAGAAATACATGTCAATGAAGAATAAATACTTACCTTGCATACATCATCCTCCTCAGCCCATTCACCTACTTTCAAAGTTAAATGATGCAAAAATTCACTCTTTAGGCTTTATATGGATTACCATATATTAATAACATATGTATTCAAAATTATATTTTTAAAATATTGGAAAGTTTATTCCTAAAGAGTTCAAAGTAGACATTTCTCTTAAGATTTTAAAACAAGCATTAATAATGCTTACTATTTGTTCCTGTGAAAATGACTTTGATTCAGGAAGTTAGAATGAGTCAGAAAGATCTTTATTCTTTGGCTAGAGGGAACATTTTCCTAGGAAATTCTCAGAGAATAAAATATGCTAGGTACACAAAGTTTTTCATTGTAATCGTATCTATAAGAGAGAACGGAAACAATGTCTCCGAAAAAAGAAATTAATAAATAAATTTTGGCAATTAATCATAGGCAGTCATTATATTGTAATAAGGAAGGCTGATAAAACCAACTTCTTATGACTATACTGAATTTAGAAAGCAGAATACAAAACTGTACACATATTGATTACTGAGTATATTTGAAGAAAGACTGGAAGGAGAAGTGTTAAACTAGAAAATACGTTTTGCAGAATTAGAAAGTATGTTCTTCTTTTACAAAAGTTTGCTTTAGTGCCCTTCTAATTGTTAATCTCAAAATGTAGAATAAAAAACTCCATCTGTAAAATTGGAACAATAATAATTGTAATACTTACCTGACAGGTTCTTAATATTAAACCACATAATGTACATTTAAAACTGCACATTATCTGACTCACAGGAAACACTCATTATATGTCTTAGTTATTATTTTCATTATAACCAGCATATAAATAATTCTGACATATTTGTGCTACACCTTTTATTTTTTTCCATTAAGTATTACCAAAACTTCACTGCATTCAATGAGATATTCTGAAACAAGGAAAATTCAGTATTCAAAACTTAAGAGGCCAAACACAGAAACGTGGTCTAAATACTAAAATTGATTTATAAGATCATCAGGCATTAGATTCTCATAAGAAGCGTGCAACCCAGATCCTTCACATACACAGTTCACAACAGGGTTTGCACTCCTATGGGAATCAAGGCCATCACTGATCTGAGAGGAGGCAAAGCTCAGGTGGTAAAGCAAGTGATTGGAAGTGGCTGTAAATACAGATGAAGCTCCTCTCACTTGCCGGCCGCACACCTCCTGCTGTGCGACCTGGTTCCTAACAGGCCACAAACCTGTGCTCTGGTTTGTGGCCAGGGAAGAATTAGGGACCCCTGGTATATTATCCTTTTGTTTAACAAGATTTGGCAAATAATATTTATGAGGATATTTAATAACTCTTTATGAGGTATTTAGAGGATATTTCTGAAAAAATATACAAGGAGCTGTTCATAGTGGTTATGTTACTAGGGAAGCTTGGGTCTGGGGACAGAAGAGGATAAGGAACTACCCTTCACAGTAATTCCTTTGAAGTTGCATGAATTTATGTTATATATGTAGCTCTCCTTTTAAACCAGTAACCAATTTAATAATTTTTTAACCTTCATTATTCCTACTTGAATGTACAATTAGTCTATTGTTGTTCATTTACAGAAATGCTTCCCTTTCCCATGCTAGTGGACATGATCCATCAGCTGATGTCTATCTAGTTGATCAGCAGTACACACAGCACTGCTTTTCTGTACCATAACATGACCTCACTACTTGCTGCTTCCAGTTCCCATTTCAATGCTATTTTCAAAACCATTTGTTGCATGAGCTGATTTTCATCACCCAATAAATGTCAAAATGTTGATATTACTGCATCTCCTTTCTCAAAGGATGTCTTCCTTTAAAAGGATTTAATTTAGCACATGAGAGACAAACTGCATTTCTACGTCTGTACAATTCTAAAGTTATTTCAGGTAACGAGTCCTCTCTCCATGTTACAAGTGTACAAATATTTGTCCTCAGAAAGGCAGCTCATTCTCAAGGCATCCTTTAGATGCCAGTAGAATGGCCAGGGCTAAGGACCTCCAGTGGGGCTTAAGATGCCACATGGCACATAATACGTAACAAATTGTGATCTGATAGCCAGAACATGCGATATGGGCTTCAAACAGAAGGATTTCCTTAACTTTTCAAATATGCAAATTGGAGAACATATTGCTCATTACAAATATTATCTAAACAAATTTTAATTGATACCTTCATAGGAATCTTTCAAGTGTCATAGTTTCTCCTTATCTGAAACAAATGTCTGTCTAACTTTGAAAAGGTTCATTTCCCAGTCACAGGCTCTACCTTAAGCATACCTGATGCTAACAATCAGAATGCTTGTATTTATAAGGAGGCAGTGATGCTAGACTGCCTGTTGCCACAATTGTCTTGTCTGTAAAATAGCATAAAACTCAGGAGCTAGATGATGGTTACACAGGTTAGTTGACATATTAGACAAAATGGCTAACACTTGGGAGCACCTGATAATGGGTGTTATCCACAGCAGCACTAGTGTCATTGTCAGCATCGTAATTTTAAACACCATTAGGTGGTCAATCGCAGCTTTAGGGTATGAAAAGTTGCTGGCCGTTTCTATTGGTTAATTTTTCTTTTCCAGAGCAAATGTTATTAACATAGGTCTATACAGCAATTGGTAAGACTTATCCTATATACCAGGACTTCTCAAACTTTAACGATTGTGTATATCACCTGGAGATCTTGCTAAAATGCAGATTTTGATTCAGTAGGTCCGGGATGGAGCTCAAAATTCTACATTTCTGCTGAGCTCTCAAATGCTGCTGCTGCTGGTGGTTGTGTAATACCAAGGTTATATTTCACCATGGATGTTACAGAAAGAATGACATACTTTGTAAAGAACACAATGGATATTCAACCATATAGTTATATATGTATAAGGTGCAATATATATATACACACACACACACACACACACACACACACATATATAGTGTGCAATAGTAGGCCAATTAGAAGATCATCCCTATGTTAACTTCTGGTAGATACAGAAACAAGGAAAAAATTATATCACTCTTTATAATTCTTGTTTTAATTCACACATAACAACTATTATGGAGTACAATTTGATGTTTTAATACATGTATAAATTGTATAATAATCAAATTAGTATTTAGCATATCCATCAACTCATATCTCTGTCATTTCTTTGAGATGAGAACATTCAAATCCTCTCTTCTGGCTATTTTGAAATATACGATACAAGGATGTTAACCAAACAGAACACTTGAACTTATTCTTCCTACCTAACTATAACTTTGTCCCCATTGACTAATCTCTCCCTATTCCCCACATATTATTCCCAATAAAAACAATGGTCACATTTACAAAGCTGTTTTTAAATGAAAGGCAAAGATTTTAATCTTGAGATATTTTAGAAGAGCAATAATTGTTATTTCCTTTCTTGTCATAACAGAAGTATCAGTCATAGTTTATATTCACTCTGCTTGGCCCAACAACAAAATAAGGTATTAACACAATCCTTTTTCTATGAACTGTATGCTTCGTTTGTGCAACTAAATGCTCGTGTCTCTTTCTTATACAACTACCTAAAGCTAAACGGTTCAATCAGTAAGAACATTTTAACTTTGGGAAGCTGATACAGCCAGCTTGTAACAATTTTGGAAGCATTTACTAAGCTTCCATTATTATTTGCCTATTGCTGTGAGCTAATGCCCTTGATTTTCTGGAGGATAATTGGTGAAAAAATAATCAAATTTGGATATGGTAAAATAATACTCTAAATTCTAAAGCCGATAATCCACGCGAAAGCTTATTAGAGGCTATATGATCCAACTCAGTGTTTTGTTTTTCAGGCTTTTTTGACTGAAGTCTATGGTAAGAAAATATTTATCATACAACCAAGTAGCGCATACACAAATACTTGAAATATATTTGAAAAAATATATTCTTGTAACAATACCCTTACTAACATGCAATGCATTCACATTTTTAATCTTTTTATTACTTTTTCTAACCTAGGTTATGATCTACTAAGTTGATTTCATGACCCACTAATGGGTTGTTCAAACTTCCGAGTTTAAAAGTAACAGCCTTCGGCAATTTGTGGAACCTAAGGTTGAGTCTCTGAAAGTTTATAGGTATAGGAGATGGTCAAGAAGTGAGGCCGCGTATGAGCATAAAGCAAAAGGCATGATCAGAAAGTACAAGGGCATTTAATGGCAGACCATAGCTAGAAACTATATCTCAACTCATACAGCCAACGTGTTTTCTCTCCTGCTGTTTCTGAAAAGCAATGTAAGAGAATCACTTTTCACATTTAGGAAGAATTATGGAGGTAAATTTACTCACCCAGTTATTATCAGGAAGTAATAAGAAAGCAAGTTAAGAATGGATATAGGTCAGAATTGATGAATACAAGGAAATGTGCACGGAGCAATTTAGCATCTTTTAAATAAATTCTCACGTAGTAACACACACTTACTTGGGAGTTACATCAGTGGAGCAAATGGACATGTTTTAACAAAGTTGAAACTTTTAGGGCCTTATAAATCACAAGAAAGCATGGAAATAAAATGGTGTGCATTGATGCACTTTATGCAAAAGAGGCCAAATCATAACTTTCACAAGTTCAAGTCGCACAAAATCATCATAGACTAAGAGTGTAGACATTTTTCTTTCACTTTAATAGAAGAAACGCAGCAATCAAGGATGTAAGATAAGAAACTAAAACATGAAGTCGGGGAACCTAAATAAAATGCTCACTGAAACCAACTACATGTCCTTGGCTGGTGGCTAGATCCTTTCTTTCAACCTGGAGGGTTAACTGGGAAAATAAATAAATAAATAAATAAATAAATAAGGCCTCATCTCAGCTGGTAGCAAGACAGATAAGCTGAATATTAGGGGGTAAATTATCTCTAGGGGGTTTCAGAGAGGCTCTACCTAAAGAAGAATTGAGTAACCTTTCACATTTCCTTCCTGCACAGTTATTCTCAGATTCCATATGGGAAGTACAAAAATAGTGATGAAAATCTCCCTAGTTCAGAATTGAGTACTATGCGGGGGCTTGAGAGACACTTTTGAATGGAAAAAAGTTATGTGAATTTTTTAAAACAGCAGTATTATAGAGTTATGATTAGAAATCAAATTCTTTATATATTTATGTCTCAGTGTAACTAAGGAAAAATGTATTTTGATAGTTCATAAATGGTTATTAGTATATATATATGTTGGGATGAAGTAAATGTTTAGTAAACTAAAAGGTCATTATCACAATATTCTTCCTCTTGGAGAGAGACTTTTTCATAACTCTCTCAAGGGCTTTTGGCTCTTAGAAAACATCAGTATTTTGCTCAGCTGAAATTATTCTGACAGCTTCGACATTACATTATCATCACAAGATCATGGTATAGTTAAAGAAAAATGAAGATTCTAGAGAATTAAAAAGAATTAGTACAAGTCTCCAAAATATCAGATTAGAATATCAAAGATTACTCAGATAAAAATGGATACTTTCTGGCTCAATTAATCATAACTACACGATTTCAGATGGGTAAGCAAACAATATCCCTCCACTGTTCCCTCAATATTCCTTCACTCTCACCTCACACAAGAATGTACATGTTTCGTTTTAAAGATTGGTTTCAAGAAAGATGATATTTTAGCACCCTATGACCTAGAATGGATTCTCCGTATGGATTTGTTCAATTCGGTTTTTCTCCGCAACTCAGACTATCTCATTCCTATCAAACAGAGGAACATTGCCCAGCAGTATCCTTATGTTTCCATGGTAGATTTTTCTACATAGATTGTATGCCTTTTGCTCCAATATGGTCTATTAAAAAGATATTATGCCATCATACAATTGACTAAATTGCAAAGATTGGCAGTTCTCATTTTTTATGCAAACCTGATCCTACAAAACACATATACACTCATAGGCACATAATTAAATACTCTAAAGTCTGGTATCTCTTATAAAACAACAGAATTAAAAATTGGGGAATTTTTTGAGAAAGTTTATCATGCCAAAAAGAAAAAAAAAGGCCAAGATGAAAAGTAGAATTTGTGTCTAGGTTTTACAATGGCAATTTTTATTTGTTTGTATAATTATTAATTTATTTTAGGAGCACCAACTAAAATCGGAGTATGGAAGACTGCATTAAGAGGAAAGATGAAACAGATGCAGTACACAGTTAAGATCAAAGAGCCCCATCAATTCATTCAAAGAGTCAAAAATCCAGCTGAGCCTCTGAGCCCTGTCTGCATAATAAGAAAGGTTGACTAAAACATAGGGATTAAACAGATGAGCTGTCTCCTGCAGAGGCATGGGAGGGAAGTCCCACTGTGACACTTGTAAAGACACTTTGGAAGCTCGCACCTGCTCCTCCACAGTCAAACCTACAGGAGACCAGGATGGCCAAAGATGTTCCCCTAATGTGCTAAATTGTTAGCTTTAAGAGAAAGAAATATATACATCTGATGGATATCTTTTTAGTTGACAAGACATTTTCAGTCCAGGCAAATAATAAATTAATAAATCACCTCCATTTTTCCAAGGTGACCTTACCAAGTACTTGACTTTCAAAATAAGAGAAGTAGATAGTGTAAAATTTCCTATTCCTTGAAACAGTATTTGCAATGGGCCTACCTCATGATCAATTATTTTTTCCAAATGTATAGTGCTTTTCTTGAGACAATCTTGAATAACATTGGTAAATATATGCTAGTTCTGTTTTCCATTCTCAGAATACTGGCATTTTTAGCAGCATGAAGCATATTTCAATTTTGTCACATTATACTTAAAGCTAAACTAAATTACATAGCCTGGTTCTATACAGTAAGAAGACAGCACAGGCACTTAGGATTCTGTGTCTGTGACAAATGTTGTCTTTATTCTAATAATCTCACCAAAAAGTTATGATGTAGCTATTGATAGGAACTGATTCTGAACATCAAAACAGTTTTCTTTTAAGAAGTTTAACTACTTTAAAAGAGCTAAGCAAGCTGGGCCTTTGGGAACACAGACGTACTGGGGAAAAAATTATATGATTGTATAACATTAGATTTCAAATAAAATTTTAAAACTCTAACCTTGGTATGGATAAAGTTTGTCAAGCACTTGATGTAGACTGATTCAAATACACAATTAATAAACTCAAACAAACGGTGAGCATTAGCCTTTGTTGTAGTCACCAAAACAAGCTATATCCAATTTGAAGTGACAGCAATGAAATCTCCCTGGAGTAAAACAAGTCACCAAATGTCAAGAAGTGATTTCCTGGGATTGATGTACAGACTCTGACTTGCTCCCTCACAGTCTAATTACATTATCACTCACTCAACCAGCCAATACATTTTTACGATGTTCATTATGTATAAAGGACTGCCAGGGACAAAGAGAAGAATTATACATGAGCCATAAGTAACAATACTAAACCCTAAGTACCAAATGTATGATGAAGATATATGATGCAGAAGTTGACCATTGAGGGATACAGATACAGAATTCTTCATTGAAGAGGTGAGATTTGGCTGGGTGCAGTGGCTCATGCCTGTAATCCCAACACTTCGGGAGGCCAAGGCGGGACAATAGCTTGAGGCCAGGAGTTCAAGACCAGCCTGTGCAACAAAGTGAGACCTCACCCTTTTTAAAAATTAGCTGTATATGGTGGCAGGTACCTATAGTCTCAGCTACTCTGGAAGCTGAGGGAGGAGGATCCTTGAGCTCAGAGATTGAGAATGTAGTGATCCATGATTGCACCAGTGCACTCCAGGCTGGACAACAAAACAAGGCATTTTCTCTAAAAAATGGAAAAGGTGGGATTTGATT
The DNA here is from genome assembly GCA_963573385.1 of Cacajao melanocephalus. Taxonomy (NCBI): domain Eukaryota; kingdom Metazoa; phylum Chordata; class Mammalia; order Primates; family Pitheciidae; genus Cacajao; species Cacajao melanocephalus. The sequence continues at coordinate 56,340 of CAUYLG010029130.1, forward strand.
TAGGACTTGATAAGGTAAAGACAGAAGTAGAAAGAGGGAATTGGTTTTCCAGAGGGAAAGAACAGACACAGAATAGCCTAGAATCCAGTCTGGGAGAGCTTGAGAGGAAATGTATGATTCCATCTGGCTGGAGGATAGACATAAGCAAGTTAAAAAGGTAACAAAAGTAATCACAAGTAGTCTTGACTACTACATAAACAAGCTACACTTTTTCTTCCAATCTGTCTCAAGACAGTCTTGAGAATCACCTAATGTTCTTGTTGAAAACTCAGGTTATCATACTGATCCAGACACTGAGAATTTGAATCTTCAGAGATGAGACATGGAAACCGTATTTTTGAACAAGTGCACAAATTATGATATTATTTTTAATTTCTGTGAGGCAGTGGGAAACCTTCAAAGCATTTTGGGAGACGTGAACTAAAGGATAGTGTTAAAGAACTTTGGGAAGGGAAGGTTAAGAGAGCAAGAAGAAACTGCAGGCAAGAAGTTCAAATGAGAATTTTTAAATTTTAACCAATGTGTATGGTAATAATATTCATCTTTGCTCCAAATAAATATCAATAGTCTCAATTCTCTCAAAAACAGAAGCCCTTAATCCAAATCTCATAAAAAATAAGTTTGGGTAATTATTAGACAAATTAACAAATCATCCATAAATATGGAAATATTTGTTAAAAATTAAGAGACAGTAATATTCAGTGCTGGTGAAGGTCCTTAGAAGAGGACAATTAATACTTATTTATGGGAGTTCAAATCGATACACCATTTCAAGGGACAACTGGCAATATATAAGAAAAATTTTAATGCACATACTCCTTAACAGTAAAAAAGTGACTATAGTCTAGCTTAGAAAATTAACTATAGTAGCTCAGAAGCCCATAATGATAAATAGATCACACACACACATACACACACACACACACACACACAGATGTTCATATAATTATTAATTTACAGAAAAAAGTGTAAGACAATTTACAAGAACATCAGCAAAGGCATAGTTACATCAGGTGCATGTGTAATATAGAAAACTATGCAGTTATGATGTCAAATTCTGAAAAACCTGTTATGGGATAATGTTCAAGATAAATAATTGATTTGAACAAGCAAATTATAGAAAAATACATATAGAATAATCCAATTTTTAATGAAAAAGCAATGTTTCGATGTGTATATGTGTATGTTTTTCTTTCTTTAAAGAAAAACTTAAGCAGATCTGGAGAATGGGAAAAGAAGTGAAGATGAGGTATTTTACATGTCTGTATCACTTAGATGTTTTTAACAATGAGCAAAACTCTTCTGTAACTTAATAAACTTAAAATCTAACTGAAGTAGCTAAAAATATCACATAGTATTTGAAAAATCTATTAAATGCTTGCCAAGGATTTTAAATAACTTCAGAAAATAGTGTCACTTGAAGATGGTGTGAAGGAGAAGCTAGCTTCCTTTCTGTTTGATTAATTCTCAAAATTAAGTGAAATTACAGTCTTTAAAAACCATTTGGAAAAGTGAATGATGTATGTATTGACTTCTATGTTACACAAAGCTTTCCATTTTTATTCATCTATCAATCTTTCCATCTGATAGGAGGAAACTTCATATTTATAATATCTAATCTTTAAAGAGTAGAGTCTGAGATAAATATATACACATAATACTAGAACTTATAGGCTAAATTATGTAATTATGATACTTGATCATTCATTAGATGCCTTTCATAAGACTATACCAATCATAGTAATACTATTAGGTATTTCTAAAATAACACAAAACTAACATAAATCTTTTGAGTCAGAAAAGTTCTTTGAACTGAATTTTTCTATACAGTTAGGTAGATTTATGTAGTTTTAGGGTTTACTTATCAATTTTTCAGCAATTTGTTCTAAACTAGCTTCACTCCCAATTGTAAGAAATACGAAGAAAAAAAGTAAATTATAAATTTACAAATTATAAGTGTATATTCAATACACATTGAATCAAGTTTTCAAATATTTAATAGCACCACTGTTACACATGTATCCATTGCTGGCTGTGTATGTTACAGGGAGATGTTCAGCTTTTCCAAGCATATTCAGATAGGAAATGATGAGAAAACTATTTACTGCAGTGTTTTATAAATGTGATAGCAATTAGCATATCCTACACCTGTTGTTTTATTGAAGTTACTTTCAAAGCCATGTTATACAAACTCTGGGAATATGAGCAAACGTTAGGTTCTTGAGCAAAAGTATTCTTTCCATAATGTAAAATTACAATTTCAATAAAAGGAAAAAAAATAATATAAAGGATTTCTCAAGATATATGATAAAAAGAAATAGTCAACTATTGTTGACATAGTTTCTGTGTCATACATCTCTAAAAACTGGATATTCATCAGAGGAATGACATATAATTTTTAGAAACTCTTTGAATACAAAATTAGACGATACAGAGAACATCTAGGAAGGACCAAAAAGAAAAAAATTACCAACAAAGAGTTTATAGAAGAGATAAAGTATATATGTGAAGCAATTGTAAAATATTTTAAAATAATAGCACATTACTTTAAAATACAGTACAATCACAGATGAAAAATACCCACAGTAAATTATCTGGTGAATCTCAAATCCTTAGGCATGGCCATTTTCCTTCATAACCATACCAAAAACGTAAACATGTATTTTCAGAAGCTATTTAAATATTATTCAGCTTCATAAATGCTCATTTTTTTTTCCTTCTCACCCTAACCCTGGGACTTATCACCCTGTAACAATGTAAACATTACAAATACTGGAGATAAAATACATAAGTTCTATGGCACAAATTAGTAGCTCGACAAACATTGATTGCTATGATGATTTTTATTTCTTTGGGAAAATTTGTTTATTCACTTAACAATTATTACTGAGCTCCTACTATGTGCTTGATACTATGTTTGGTATACCGCTGAGGTAATGGGGTTAGAAGACGGAGAAATTGGCAAGTTCTCTAAACAGACATGAACTGGTTTCCCTGTTACAAAGATTTTTCAGAACAGTAATTTCGTACTTTACCCATGCAACGTTTTCCAGGTCTGCCACAACTTACTTCAACATCTTAAACTTCCCTGTGCTTCTTATTTTTATTTGTTCTCTAAAAACATACATTCACACTATGGTCTTCTCTAAAAGCATACATTCAGACTACGGTGAATGTATGTTTTTAGAGAAGAAACAACTTCCCTTTGTTTCTTATTTCTACTTGTTCTCTAAAGCATACATTCAGACTATGATAGATGTGTAGATTTTTTGGTTTTTGATTTGTAATAAATGCCTTTAAGTTATAAGGAAAGTGATACTGAGCAGCAAGGCAGAATAATAAAAGCACGTGAACATTTGGTTTAGTTTAGGCCTAACTATAAAAAGTTACGAGTGAAAAGGAAACTAGTGAAATGTTAAAGCACAAACTATATCAGAAACATAGACTGCTCCCCATAGACTTCTTAATAGTTCAAATTTAGTTTTCATTGATCATGATTTACTTTTGTCCTAACTTACTCGAAAAATGTCTTTCAATATAATTACTATCATGCAGCACGCTTAGGTAAGCCAGAGCTCAATATCATAGCTTTAGCTTTGAAAACAATGAGTATTAACTTTTTAAAAGGTTTCACAAAATCAGCACCTCCAAAGTACTGAAACTGGTCTTAATTATTCAGTGTTTGTGTAGCAGCAGAACTTTTCATTTTTCTCTAAACCCTTCTATTTCATCAGCAACAGATGAATTCATTAACTTCATTATTAATTCAAGTAATTTTTTCACTTTTATAAGCCACAAGGTTGTCTCCCTAAGACCAGCTCTTTCTCTGTGTTCCATAGAACGTAATCAATCTCTATTACAGTCATGAAAATGGTATTTGGCACTTTGCTAAGAAAAAAAAAATCAATACATCTTCCAAGAATGAACAAGCATTTAATACAATGAATTGTTAGATAAATTTAGCTTGTCAACAGTTCAGGACAAAACAATCAAAATCCAGAAAATTTACAGAAGTTTGGCCAGTGAAATACATAGATATGGCATAGAAATTAATATTCAGGCATTAGAATAACCCATCATTTTCAATTCTGGCCAAAAGAAGTGGGGGGGATTTAAACAGGCAAATCTCCAATCACTATTTTAGAAAACAAAAGTGAAATTAATATGCTCAGAAAACATTTCTTGAACATGGTTGACAAGTAAGAAAAGCTTTACTATCTTTTCCTACGTAATTTTCCAGATACAGAGATAATTATAGAGTTGCAAAATTCTAGGAAACCTTAAAGGTCAGAAACCCATAGGGATATTGTCATCTGGAAATATGTTGCCTGTGAACTTTCCTGGTCTATGAATTATTAAAGTAATTAACTACAGAGCAAGAATGGTGTTTCAGAGTCATAGAATTCAAAGCACGCTTTGCCAATCTCCTAACCAGACTTGACCCTTGCCCCTGTTCTTCCAGTTTCTGCTGAGTTACCTTCTGCAAAGAGAAAGCTGGTGACCTCTTGCTCCTTGACAACCTCTTATTTACAGAATAACCCTTCTAACTGGAAAGGTCTGTGTTGAGCTACCATCTACCTTATAAGAAACTGCCACTCTTTACTTCTAGTCCTACAGTGGAACAATGTAAACTCCATCTGTTGCCTTTCCTTTGAATCAGCTCCTCACTGCTTGAGGTCAGCTATCATTTATCTTGACCCTTTTCTTTTCTGGACATAACCTATCTAGTTCCTTCACCCATTTCCCATAGCTCACCATTTACCATAGCAATGATTTTCAGAAAAATTCATGGTGTTATCTTCCCAAGACACTCCAATTTATCAATACCCCTTTTGATTTGCCTCACCAAAAATAAACATAAGAATATGGGTGTCTTCAAAATAAAAATAAAACTCATTGCAGTTCTAATTTACTGTAGTTGGAAACTGCATCTATATGGGTAATATAAGAGTCAATTTCCTCTTTCTCTTTCTCACAACAGCTTCATCAGATTTGTTTCGGGTTAGATTTATAGGTTAACACTAAAATAGAAGTCCGATGAAGGCAGAAATTCTGATCTGTTTTGTTGATTTTCCCTCTCCATCCTCAACATCAAGCACACAGTAGGCACCCAATAAATATTTAATAAATGAATATAAGAATGTATCAATCCATAAAAGCTGCTGTATAGTTGCTTATTTGCATTTTTGACAAGCCAGAACCCTTCCATTCTCTATTCATGAAACTGATTTTTTAAATCTAAAAACCATATAGGGCTTTGTAACTATCAAATATTGTCTTGTTGGTTTAGATTGTTTCTAACAGCTAAAACTACACCAAGAGGCATATACATGAAGGTGTATGTATAAAAGATGTATGTATAAAAACAAATCAATTTAATTAAATGTATTTCTTTGAATTTAACTATAAAGTAATGGCCCTATTTAGCCTATGAGACAATGGACTCAGTCATTTTGGCATTGTCATACCCCATAGTTTCAACTACAAAGTAAGTATCTCTCTACCAGTCAGTCATTCTACTTTTACTCCTGCTGTAATTAGTTATTTCATTTACTCTTCAAAATAGTACTTATTTCCTACATGAGGCAACTGAGTTATAGTAAAATTAATAATTTGCTGTGGGTCACACCAAAAGTAAATTCCAGGCCCGGGAAAAATCAGTTACTTCAGAATTCAAATCCTGGCCGGGCACGGTGGCTCACGCCTGTAATTCCAGCACTTTGGGAGGCCGAGGCGGGTGGATCAAGACATTAGGAGTTCAAGACTCAGCCTGGCCAAGATGGTGAAACCCCGACTCTACTAAAAATACAGAAATTAGCCGGTGGTGGTGGCGGGCGCCTGTAATCCCCGCTACTTGGGAGACTGGGGCAGAAAACTGCTTGAACCCAAGAGGCAGAGGTTGCAGTGAGCCAAGATCGCACTGCTGCACTCCAGCCTGGAACACAGAGCGAGACTCTGTCTCAAAAAAAAATAATAATAATAATTCAAATCCTGTATTCTTTTCACTATCTCATGCAGTTCTTTTTAGAAAATTGGAAGATTACAAGAAAGGAAAAAAATGGCAAGAAATTTCTAAAGAGAAACCCTCTGGAGTAATTTGTATTTGCTCTAATAAAGAGAAGAACAGGCTGGGCACAGTGGCTCACGCCTGTAATCCCAGCACTTTGGGAGGCCAATGCAGGTGGATTACTTGAGGTCAGGAGTTCGAGACCAAACTGGGCAACATGATGAAACTCTGTCTCTACCAAAATTACAAAAATTAGCCACTTGTGGTGCAATGCCTGTAGTCCCAGCTACTTGGGAGGCTGAGGCAGGAGAATCATTTGAACCTGGGAGGTGGAGGTTGCAGTGAGCAGAGATTGCACCAGCGCACTACAGCCTGGGTGATAGAGCAAGACTCCATCTCAAAAAAAAAAAAAAAACAGAGAGAGAGAGAGAGAGAGAAGTACAATTTCCCAGAGTTTATTATAGATGTCCACCAAACAAACATTTTCCCTGAGGTAACTTCCCTCCCCTGTTCCAGTCTCAAACAAAAATAATAATACAAATTTTAATTTCAAAATTTAAGTCAAATTTTGAATTTTTATAACTATGGCTGCAGAAATTGATAAAGTAGAAAATAATAAAAAGGTTCCAGAGAGGAGAAACAAGATCCCAACCATGGACTGCATGTGAATAAATTGTGTTTACACAATGACAAATCAACTGCAGTTCAACTTAAAAAAAAGAAAAAGTGACCGGAGAAAAACATTCAGCCTATCTACTTGATTGGTGGGAATAGGTCAAAATAGACTAGTGATTAGTTGAATTGTTTTAAATTTTTGACGATTTTGGTGTATGTCACATAGAGTGAACATGCAGGACAAATGTTTATTTTTACTTACTAGGTTTGAGGAAGTAACTCCCTATGTGATCAAAGATTATGGCAATTTTGACCAATAAACTGAAGAATTTGCCAATTTGGTGAAAATATTACTTTCAAGTAGAATAACATTCTACTGTGAGAAACTGGATAATCACCTCTTTGAATAACAGCATTATGAACACACAATATACCAATTTTTTAAACTATCATGAAAATTTACTTTCATATTAAATAACAGCACAAAATGGTCCATTTGTAACAAAGTGTGGATGCTCAATTCATTTTACTACTTGCTCAATTACAAAATAAATAAGTGACTCATGAAAATCACTTATTAGATCTAACAATGAAAACCAAAGATATTATTTTCTCTATGGGCTTAACCTGCCCCTCTGGTTTTTATGAATACAATTTTTCTATGCCTCTATCTATTGTTGGCACCTCAGAAAATGTTTATCAGAGAAATTTACCTGTAACTTTCTCTAAAATCCTACATTTGCTTCATTTCTAAGGTCACAGAACAAATCAAGTTAATTAAATGCGTTTCTTTGAATTAAACATAGCAGATACCTCTCTTATAAATCTCAGAGTATAAATCAGTGTACATGTATATTAATCTATCCGCTAATAATTAACTTATCCAACAGTCTTTTATTGACCACCCACTATGCATCAAACACTGTGTTAGACCGTTTCAATTTGAGGAAATAAGGCACAATTATTTTCCCCAGGTAATTATAGTCTACTGGGGAAGTCATAAAAATTAGGATAAAATTTTAACACAGTAAAATAAAAATAGCATTACAGAAAATTAGGTTCCCTGATGTCACCATCACCCAAAAAGGTGCCTATCACACAACAGGCATTCAATAAATATTTGTTGACTCGTCGTGTAATTGAATGAGTTACATTTGCACTAGGAAAACAGAGGGGCGCCTCCATCAATCTAAGGCACCTGCACTGGGGACTGAAGTGAGGGATAAGGAGGTGATGTTTGATCTTACTTATATTTGTCTCTGGAATGTTCTGACTTTATTCAGTATGAGAGGGCAGGAGAAGGGTCAGGGGAGGGAAAGAAAGGGGGAGACAGGAGAGAATGTAGAACCCACATAGTTGTCCACCTAAGGCAATTATAAGGTGATTTCTCCTGCATGGCAGACACTTAGTCTCAACCTCAGAGGACAGAGGTTATTTTATGCTAACTACATTGAGGCCCTAAGATATAAAGTGACGTGTTTGGACTTAAGTGGCTGAGGGCAGAACCTGGCTTGCAAGTTCAGTATATAGTCCACTATGCCATATCCCACACAACGAATTAATGAAAAAGCTTTTTATACTTGAAGGCGCACTTCAACAAATTTCAATAACAGTAAATTAAAGGTTTGACTTAAGATATCAACAGATCAGAGAAACTCAAGTATCAGCTGTATGCCTATGGATAAATCTTTAAAAATAAATTTACAGTGTTCTCTTTCCAAAGGTCAGTCTTTTAGTGTTCCATGCTAACTAGAATGCAAGGGAGAATGAAAGCAGTAACACACAGCTGTTGAAACAAAGTAACAACAGTCTCCTAGTTAAAATCCTAGCCAAAGGATGAACTTTCTGAGAACTCATTTTACTATAAAAACTCAAGAAAATTAAGCCAGTGAGTCTAGGTTTCCTCCATTTATGCTGTCTTCCACAATGATGAATCTAGTAAAGAGAGAAGCTGATTTCTGTCTAAATATTTGTCTTCTTTTAAAGCTGCCTCTGAATAAATTAAGCCTTTCTTCCTAAACCTCCAAGATTGTAGTAAAAAGCAGAAGCAACGTTGTAATTCTTGACTGTCTAGTTTCTGCCCCACTACATTACTATTTTCAGACATTTCTATTTTGCCTTCTTGTCCTTCTGTTAAACTCCTGAATTAATCTCCTAATCTGGGTAAATCAATCAATAGATTTCCTCTACTCCTGCTCTCAAGCTACTCAACAATGCTTTAAAAAAAAAAAAAAAGAAGTTACACCCTGGACAGACTGATGCCAGGATAAGGGGTTAGTTTCCAGTCTTAACTTGGCATCTCACTGCATCTTCACTTGCATCTGCTCAGCTCCCTGCGCTACTCTTCAAACCAGCTATTACAATCTCTACAATTCTCTTTTTGCCCACTCTCAACTGACGACATTGCTTCCTCCTTCCTAAAGAATAAAAGATACCTGGAGGAGAAAATCCTATTTTACCAGCTGACAGTCATGCTTAGCTTCTTTCCTCCAATCCTGGGGGGGGATGTATACTTTTTCTCTCCACAGTATTAGCTCGTACTCTCTTTTCCACCTCCCCAAGGAGTTGCTTCATTAGGTAGTGTTTCTCTTCTTTTCCTTTCTTTCGTTACAAATATCTTTCCCATCTCACTTTCTCAGAACAACTCTCCCACTTTTTTCAAACACCTTCCTTTGATCATACCACTTCTTGTAGATAACATGTTATTTCCCTCCTTACCATTGCTGACTCTGAACTTCCTAAAGTCATATTCATTAATCCATCCGTTATAATATGACTTACATTCTCACTAATTCACTCTTTCTGAGATAATCATAGACATTTTTTCCAACCAAAGTCTGATGCTACTTCAGTCTGTCTTTACGCTGCTTGGCAACTTTGTGAAATTTGATACTACTGAGTTTCTTCTGGCTCAAAACCATTTTCACTTTGGTTTCTATAGAGTCACTCTGTTCTAAGTGTCTCTTGCTTCCTTTTGTCTCCTTTGACAGACTCTTCTATTCTATACCTCCTTTTAATGTCAGCTGGTTTGCCAAATGCCCAGCTGTGGCGTTCTTCCATGCTTTCATTCATTAGATGTTAAGATGTTGAGGTTAGATGTTGAGGGAAAAAAAGGTTCTACAGCCACACAAATACTACCTCCTCCATTCAACACTCATCTGTCTCAAGACATACAAAATATGAATGAAACATTCCCAACTTTTGAGTTCTATGTTCATACCTCTGGAGATCTCTGCCAGCATTTCTTAGAGGATTTTAAACAGTATTTATCTCCCTCCCCTGCCTTATTAAATTGGCCTACTTCCAGTATAAGTCACAGTGGCACTACCATCCATTATGTATATTCAACCAGAACATTCACTGCCATCGTTAACTTTTCTCATTTTGTCCATTTCATTCAGCTGGTCACTAACATCTGCAGATACTAACTCAAAAATGTTTATTGAATCTAGCCTCTTTTTCATTCTCATCACTATCCCTAAAATTACCTCATTATTTTGGGGGCTGGAAAATAATGAAATATTTCTAACAATTCCTCTCTTATTTCTCCCCGTGCCAGTATTTGTCCATGGTTGGCAGAGTTAGCAATCTTAAAAAAACAAAACAAAACAAAACAAAAAATGACCAAATAACAATATAGCATTTCAAATCACAAAGCTGTTTAGAAAGCAGATATGCAACCATATACCTTGGTCAGCTATTCCCTACACGATTAAAAATCCAGATTTCTTTGCTTTACATTCAAAGTTCATCACTACCACCTGGTCTCATCACATCTTTCTAACTCCTTATTTACCTCCTTTTCCTCACATACATGTACACTCAGAGCTTCTCCATATTGAAATTCCCCACATAACTGTGGCATACTTTTGCAGGTGTTATTTTCTGTGCTTAGAATGATTGTCCTGGCCCAGCACAGTGGCTCACACCTGTAATTCCAGCACTTTGGGAAGCTGAGGCAGGCAGATCATGAGGTCAGGAGTTCAAGACCAGCCTGGCCAACATGGTGAAACCCCATCTCTACTAAAAATAGAAAAAATTAGCTGGGAGTGGTGGCACACGTTTGTAATGCCAGCTACTTGGGAGACTGAGGCAGGAGAATTGCTTGAACCCAGCAGGTGGAGGTTGCAGTGAGTGGAGATTATGCCACTGCACTACAGCCTGGGTGACAGAGCAAGACTCTCTCTCAAAAAAAAAAAAAAATTCTCCTAATATCTTCCTTCTCCATGCTTCAGCAATCAGCTTAAATGTCATATTTTTTAGGTGACACATTTCCCAGTTACCCCATAGATATTTATTGACACTAAATTTTCTCTACTTCTTTATCTGGCAATTTATTGATTTGTCCTCTCATTCCAACTTGACAATATCAAGACAGATAATTTATCTCATTCATCTCTATCTTGGAGCCTAGCACAGTTCCTGAATATAAGAGGTTATCAGTTCACGTTGACAAATATTTTTGATAAATATTTTATATTAATTGCTGACAAATAATGATGGGATTTCACATAGGGAAAGAGGCTCACCATTATTTTGATTTCAATATGTCTCTCATTTTAAATACAGATTAGTTTTATGAATTAGATAAATCAGTCATAAAAGAAGTAGGGTTTTGAGCCATTCTATAAAGTTTTAATTATGTTATAAATTTGGACAGTTAAAAAGATAGCTTGATAGCTAATAAATGACTTTTAATTATACTATAATATAAAATCTAATGTGGTCACAAATGTTTATATTTTTCAGTCTACCTATCTGGTTTATATATTAAAAGTGTAATGCATCATTAAATGTACTTACAATAGTTATAATGAATATTTTATTAAAATATATGGGTTTTAGAATAATTAAATGACCTCATTTATATAGAAGTCAACAAATATTTTAAATGGCTCACATCTGCATGTTACATTTATTACATATTTATCCTCTTGGCAATGTATAAGACAATAAACTGGTTTTCAGGTACTAAGATCTGACCATACTTTCTTTCTATCCCATCTGAAAATGTACAAATTGAAATTTTGAAATTTTTTTGTAATAAGAATCTTATAAGTAGATATCTTAAATTCATTTTAAGCACTCTGTCACAGCAGTGATATCAAAATTTAAACTGAGCTCTAAAATTGTCTTTGGATTACATTGAAAGCTCTAGAAAAATAAAAAATAAAAGTGATCTTAGTAAAACAGAAACCACCTGTGTACCATCGACCCCATTATTAATATGAAATAGCAACTATATACATTTTGTTAGTTAATGCGTAAGAATAACTGAAGTGAGTAAAACGTGTAATACACGGCATTGCCACCATTTTATATTTATGATTTGCATGAAAGAAACTGCTTGTGATTCACAGTGAGAATTCATTACTGCAGAAGACAAATGTTACTCAGTTTCACTGTAAACCTGTTCGTGTTTGTTGTCGGAACTAAGCATCTGCCAGGGTGCTACCATGCAAGAGATCTAAACACAGCCCTATGCTGCTGTCAATTTTTGCTTAAACTTCCAAAACCCAAATTCTTTTCAAGCAGCCACTCATTTGACAAGACTGGCATTCATCATTGATTACCCAGACATTCTTAAATCAGAACCATTTTTATGCTCATGTGTGATTCTGTAAGCATAATGAGTTAACCATTAATATTTTTCTAATTGCCCTGGCAAGTGCCTTAAGAAAAACCATTATATTGATTTTCTTTAGACACTTCTGAATAATTTGCACATCAGACAGTAAATTTCACTATTTCAAAGTATAAATCCCAGACAGAAAATAAGAATCGAGTATTTTCCAATTAAAATATTTCATAAGCCATGACTAGCAAAGTGAAATAAAAATGAACATAACACAAAGATTAAAATGAGAGACTCTCTCACAGGGGTGACCAAGGTTACTAGGAAGATAATCCTTCTTATATTACTTCCCTTACCCTTTCCTTCTCTAATAAGAGAGAGAAAGTCCAAGAGTCATGTTCTGTGTCCAAAAACTAGAACTCAGTAGAGCAATGCATAAAGAGAAATCACTCATTTTCCCTATCCTCATATCCTGGACATAAAGCAAATTGATGTCTGAAACCATATGCATTAGGATAGCCAAGATATAGTGTAAATAAATATTTAAAATACATGTAAGTGACCCCTTTAGGCAAATCTAATTTTTCTAGGGACTCCTTTTTTCTTCATGTTCACAAAAATAAATACAATTCTTAGAATCTTTCTTCAAAAAGTAAAACGTGAGGTTTTATGGTATCGTACTCTTTACACATGAAGATTACTGAGCTAGTAATGCCTTTAAGGCAGTATTGTAATATTATGATGAAAATACTGACATAAAATAAGAAACATATTTTAGATAACCCAGTATTTAAGATTTAGATTAAACCTATTCATTAAAGTTGTGCATCTATGCTTTTTTTTTTTTTTTGTAGATGGAGTCTGACTCTGTCACCCAGGCTGGAGTGCATTGGTGCAATCTCTCCTCACTGCAACCTCTGCCTCTCAGGTTCAAGTAATTCTCTTGCCTCGGCCTCCCAAGTAGCTGGGATTATAGGCATATGCCATCATGCCCAGCTAATTTTTGTATTTTCAGTAGAGATGGTGTTTTGCCATGTTGGCCAGGCTGGTCTCCAACTCCTGACCTCAAGTGATCTGCCCACCTCAGCCTACCAGAGTGCTGGGATTACAGGTGTGAGCCATCATACGAGGCCAGGAGTTCAAGATCTGCCTAGCTAACATGGTAAAACCCCATCTCTACTAAAAATACAAAAATTAGCAGGGTGTGGTGGTGCATGTCTGTAATCCCAGCTACTCAGGAGGCTGAGAATTGCTTGAACCTGGGAGGTAGAGGTTGCAGTGAGCCAAGATGGCACCATTGCTCTCCAGCCTGGGTGACACAGTGACTCTGTCTCAGAAAAAAAAAAAAATTGTTTTAATTGTATTGGTCTCTCTTAATAAATGAATAGTGACTTATATTTATCTAGCAGTGACTGTGAGCATCTTAAGATGCATTAGTCATTATCCATGTCTGAATTGCAGTATTCTAGTTAGGGATAGAAAGTATGTCTGTACAAAAATAAGATGTGAGATGGACTTTTTCCACTTTCTGAAGGCATGCAGGGATTTGCTCCCTTCACACTTTAGCTGACATTTACTATAGCGTTGGCATTCATTAATGACTCCAAGTTTGGGTGGATCCACCAATGTCTAATTTGCAGGTAAACATCACGAGGAGGCCTATTGGGCTCACTTGGGGAATTTTTCCCATTGTTAAACATTATCTTTTTTCCTGTGGACTTCGTCTGGTTTGCCAGTTAGCAGGGCATGTAACAGTCATTAGTCCTCAAAGTGCTAATTTTTTTTAATAAGCATCCCACCTTTTTTCCCTGGAATTAAAAAAATAATAATAATAGAAAGGGAGTGTTTTTTAAAATTCTCTAATCTCCCTATAGATAATTTACTCATTTTAATTTTTTCAAACAAAAGTCTCCATGTGGTCAAAGTTCACGTAGCTAAAATTGAGTCCATATAAGCTTTTGTTTTTTAAAAAAATTAAATACTATCTTAGGTATGTCTTGTATTATGGATCCTGGAAGGCAAGACTAAAGTCCTATTTAAAAGTTGGGAACCTGTCAACTCCTGATGAATTTTGGTACAGGAGAAAAAGATAATTAAAATAATCAACAGATGCTAAGTTTTTAAAACTAGAAGGAAGCTGTTGGCAATCAATATGGTAAAGACAGACAGTAGAGAAATACGGAAAGCATAAACAAAATCTGCTTTTAACTACACTAACTTTTAGCTATTGCCCAGACACAAGGAACATGATGTGGAGAAGCAGAAAAACAACATGAAGGATTCTATGAAAACAGGTGTTCTACCGGGAGACCAAGAAAATTGATCATGAATAAAAAGAGCCCAAAGAAGTCACATTGTACAAAAATATCAATATGTGTTTACCATTACTACATTTAGAACTCTCATTTATTTTTCCTTATCCAGGCTAAATGTCACCTACTTAGTGAAGCACTTCCTGACTTGACAGCCAGAGCTTGTCAGTTCTATGTTCATTGCGGCCCCACAGTGGCTCACATCTGGAATCCCAGCACTGTGGGAGGCTGAGACGGTGGATCGTTTGAGCCCCAGAAGTTCGAAACCAATCTCTGCAGCTGTGTGCCTCCACAACCAAGGTGGAAACTTCTTGAAGGCAAAATCAAGTCTTCACAGTTTTATCTCCAAGATCTAGCAATAATCCCACAGGACCTGGTATATAAGTGGGCATTCCATCAATGAATAATCAATGCATGAATTATTACATTAAATTTAAATAACAGATTTGACACCAAGACAGGGCATTGCTTAAAACAAGAATGAAGGAGTTTCATCTGAGCTTCAGGACACTAAGGTCACCAATTGAATGGTCAAGAAAGGCTCCAATATAGGACAAACAAGGATTCTTTCTACTTTCTGCCATTATTTTTACCTCCATTGATTGCAGAAAAAGTCCTACATCGACGTGACTACAACACATATAATGCAAGGATTGGTCCAAACAGAACTTCTAATCTAGTACCTCTTCCTTGAAGTTAAAGTCCAATTATTATTAATCATAACTCATACTAATAGAGTTAACACAGCATTCTAAACAACAGTAATGTGCTTGAGGGGGTGGGCCAGGAAGCAAGATAAACTAAGTTTTGCCTTGAAATCTGGCATATGCTAGTGCCAAATAAGCACAAAAATAGCAACTTTTGCATCGTCTGTTTATTAAGATTTGTTCTTTCATCTATTTTCTGCAAATATTTTTCGAGGGGTGAAAATAGGTACTTGCTATGGTCCCTGTTCTCCCCTAATGACACTAACTGGCTATTTTTCATCGCCATTCTAAGATCTGCTTTCACAAATGCTGACCCTGAAAAGGGGACCAATGCTGACCTAACTTGCTCTGCCCAGCAAAGAGAGGCAGGTGGCAAGCATTTCTCTGGTGTCACTGTGGGAACTAACCAGAAATGTTTGCTTTGCTGGCTTTGTTATCCTGCAACTTTTAATTTCTGTAACCTGCTTGGATACAGTGGTTGAGAATGTTAATTAATCAACACAACAATGAGCCTGTCCTCTGGAGAAAAAGTAATATACCTACAATACAGCGGTATCTCTATTTTATCAAATAAGCTAATTTACAATGGTCTACATTTCTCGGTTTTGTAGGTTACAAGACAGTAGGCCTTCAAATATGCACCCATACAAAATTAATTTAATTCCTGTGGGCATATTGTTAAGACATGTCATTTAACTTTCCCTAGATAAAAAAGCACAAAAAGTAGGAGCAATGACTTTTAATGTTTAACTGCGTTTTAGTCTATTTCTTACATGGGTATGATCCAAGGGCCTCACTGGTAAATACTGAAATTAAATCCATGCCTACAAGACTTCTACTAATGAATGAGGAAACTGCCTTATTTTCAGCTAGGTCATATTCCCCAGTCCTAGACAAGTGCTCCTCAAAGCCTTGTCTGTGGCTGGCTGCTGAGTCCAGCAGTTTTGTTACTGGCAGAGACATTGTGAGCAATCATTTAGAAACATCTATAGCAAAGTGACAGAGTAACTTTATGTTTGTTGAATCTAATAATGAAAAATTGAGTTTCTGTTTTGTATGTCTGGGTTTTAATTTTATTTTTCTAGTAATTCAATTGTATTCTATTTTACGAAAGCATCAATCCATAGTTGATTTTTAATTAAAAGAAAACAAAAAGAAAGATTCTTCCCAAGATTAGAAATAGTCAGCAAGTTAGTGCAGTGGAGTGTTCAGGGCCGGGCCGACCTGAATGGGATTTCAGCTCTTCCACATAGAGCTATGTGGACAAGTTACTTAAACACTCTGTGTGCCAGTGGCTCTAGCTGCAAAATGCATATCACAATATTTGCATCCCAGGATCCCAGGGAAAACTCAATAAATATTGGCTTTGGTATCAGATGGCCCTCAGTTTCCTCAACTGTGAAATGGGTGTAATGATCCCAGTGTCACAGTGGTTTAAGGATCAGACAACTTGGTTAAACTCTGTATGTAGTTCAGTGCCTACGCAGTGTCTAGCAAAAACTCCAAGTCAGCAGTCATTATTATTGAAAGTGTCTCATGCATAGTAGGTCCTTGATAAACATTAACTTATATCATCCCTCATTTGTGTAGAGGATTCTGAAGCACTCATGCCTCCTGGCTTCAGTCCAAAATTTTGACTGACTGGGAGCAACTCAGTCTGACCATGTCATATACTGATGCTCTCAAAAAGGATCTGGAACCCTTGAGAAACAGTTTGTGAATGTGGCCCATCAGGATGGGCTGCTTCTGTTTACCAGAGGATGTTTCTTATCTTACATTTACATCTGAGAAAATTCTTCTCTCTGCTGTCTCTGTGTTCAATGATATAATGCTGGGAGAAGGCCATTGACAGCTATATCATAGGAATGCACAGAATAGCTATTTCAGGTAATGGGGAACAGTGTCAAAGAGAGATCATCCTATCTCTTCTTTCACAAATTATTAAACATAATGTATCTCTTCATGCCCATCTTTTAAAAAAATGCATAAGGGGCTAGCTGTAATGAGTAAAAAGAAGACATAGGCTGGGTACGATGACTCACACCTGTAATCCCAGCACTTTGGGAGGCAGAGGTGGGCAGATTACCCGAGGTCAGGAGTTTAAGACCAGCCTGGCCAACATGGTGAACGCTCTTCTCTACAAAAATACAAAAATTAACCAGGCGTGGTGGTGCATACCTATAATCCCAGCTACTCAGGAGGCTGAGGCAGGAGAATCACTTGAACCCGGGAGGTGGAAGCTGCAGTGAGCCAAGATTGTGTCATTGCACTCCAGCCTGGGTGACAGAATGAAACTCTGTCTCAAAAAAAAAAAAAAGACATAAAAAGCTCTACATCATTTTAGAGTTTATAAAATGCTTTGATCTGACTTGATTTTTACAATACTAAGGAAGAGCCTTCTATTTCCACCTCACTGATAAACTCAGCTGAGAAATTAAATGGTTTTCTAAGCATACATTGCTAGTGAAGGCATATCTTAAACTTGAACCCAATCCTTCAAATCCCAAAATACAGAAAATACAGGTGAAGCAAGTTACATTCTTAAAAAAAAAAAACATTTCAGGAGACAGTCTCAGAAAAATAGTCAAATATATGAAAAACTTTAAATTATGAATATAGATCTCTGTCAAAGAAATACAATGGCCAACCAGGAATGAATATATGGATGGGATGTGGGGAGAAAAAAAAACTGATGTCTATCCAAAAATAAAGAATATTAGGAAAAAATGTTCAAAGGATTACAGCTTGTGTTTAAGGTATAACTAGATTCAAAACCCATAGGTATAAATGGGAGAAAAGGAAAAAAAAATTGAAAAAGCTGACAGACGTTCCTAAATGGCCCCAGGCTTAGAGACAGAGGCAGCCTTTGAGGATGTCAGACAAACCCTACAGAGAGCCCCAGCAGGCACCTTCAGCAGCAGAACTAACCTTACCCATTGGCCCACTTAACCATTACCATTCTGAAGACAGCTCGTGAAGGCCAGGGGTAGATCACACTGTCAGACAAATGTCTCCACCTGCTACCGATGCCTGCAACCTCATCGGCTTAGTATTTGACCCATAATAAAAGGTCAGTTACCTTCGCAAGGGCAGCACCTCAAATGTTCTCAGTCATCTAGATCTCTGTGTGGATGTATTTCAGGTCCTTACTTGAAAGGAGGTCTTAGCAGTAGAGGAAAACAGAGAGGCAGAGCAAATAAGGAGAGAGTGCCCCTTCTCAAGAAACGCTGGCAATGCTGATCGGAAATACTGGCTTTTCACGATTTTCCCAGTTTCTGTAGTTATCATGATCACCTGACACAATTTTCTCTAATATTTTTATGAGGAAATTTTAGGCAATATTTTTTGAATCATAAGGCATTATATAGAAAAATTTTGTATAGAGGATACGTGTATACATGTAAAGACAGGCAATGAATAACAACGATATTAAAGATCATTGCTAAGTCTCCTCAACCTCTTTCCATAGGCTTTATACTCTCTATCCTGTTTAATCTTTACAACCACTCTATGGGGGTGGGTATGATGACTTTCCTCACTTTGTAGTTGAAGAATTGGGTTTAGAAATTGTTTATACAGCTAGTAAGCAGTAGAGCAGGAATGTGAACCAGTCCAATTCTGGTTCAACCACCACATTTGTGTACCAAACTTAAGTGTTAATATTGTCATCATATCACCCACACTCATACATGTATCAATATTCTAGACCCCTGTAGCAAGGAAGCCAAAGCCCCTTATTATTAAAACTTTTTTAAATAGTAAAATAATCATAAGAGAATAGAGTGAATTTCTAAGCCAAATCACAAAGCTTCCAATTAAAAACAGTTTTGCTTGAAACCTGCTTGGGGAAATACCCCTAGACCCAAGGAGTCCTTGTTCTTATCCCTCCCCTAATTCTATTATTTTGTTGGAAAATTTGGACTAGTCTGCTCAATGAATATGTGTGTTCAGGTATTTGACCTGAACCATGGATCCTTGATCTTGATATTTAAAGATGAATCTGTTTGAGGGGTCTGTTATCTTCATGTCACATTAGAGAGAAATTGTTCAGCTTTCTTTTGAGCTGTAAGCTTATTAACATAGCCTAGTGGACCCCTACAAACCACAGTAGCTGAAGGGTGACTGCCTCCTTCCCCTTCTCCTTACAATTATGCTGTGATTCACATTGTGTGGTTTCTTTGATTAAAAAAACAAAACACATTTTATTCTCTAGCATTTTTCATTTAACAAGTTAGAAAAAGAAATGCAAAAAAACCAAATCATCCTTGTACCCTACCTCTCTAAATCTTACTCGCATTCATGACTATCTTAGGAAAGGGCCTTGAAAACCAGAAAGCACTAAACAAACATAAGGCCTCATGTAATTAGACAATGAGGGGGTCATTTATTGCGCTAGAGTGCCATGGAGTTGCCCTGTTCAGAGTCTGAATGATTTTGGTTATCTCCATGGCAGTGCTGCTATAGTTAAACAGAGAAGTGCATGGTAACTTTGAAATATTTTGAACTTATTGATCCTGAACCTTTCTTAAGAAAATAAATGAGTATCCAAAATTTATAAATTTATAAATACACAGGACATTTATAAATAGAATATCCTTGTCAGCTTAAGGCCAAACTGGCTATAGAATTCGTTTAATTACTAAGAGACAGGGACTCAAGCCCTTGAAAAGATTCTAGGTACAGTCATGGCATGCACATGCATTCACCTCTAATTATTCATATTTTTCCTGATAAAACTTTGAAAAAGTTATTTTACTTTTCCACTGTACTGTCTTTTCACTGTTGATCTAATCTAATAAGAAATATCTACAGGATGGTCATAGAATATAAAACCAAACAAAGCAGGTTTATATTCCATGGTAAGATGGTGCATGTGCAGACTCTAACTTAGGGAAAGAAAAGGCTTTGTAAAATTTATTTCAATATATGAGCATGTAGGCACTAGCTGAGGAACGTTTTGATTCATTCATAAAATGAGTTACGACATTATCACCATCATCTGACACATCTCAGGACTTTAGTCTTCCTACTGCAACTGTGTATTGCATTCACCTATCCAAGATGACTCTTAGAGAGTGATCTAAGCTTCCTTAAAAATGCATTCAGTGTCAATGCAAACTGATAATATGCATCCCAATTTCACTGTTCCCAGGGGAAGTCCCCTCCAGAAAACAATTCCACAGTCCATTGCTATTCAGGGAGCAGGGCTAATGCTTTTCCTCACTCTTTCTGTCCCTAAGCTTCATTTGCATGCACAGGAGAAAAAGACATCCAACACAAGAGAGTGACAAGCCAAAAGGTCAAGGATCAGCACAGTGATGTGCTTTATAATATTTGCTTAATTAAGTGAGCTTCACAAAGTATACAAGGAGGTTTATACTTACCACTTAGGACACAGTAATCAAATTAACAGAACACTGTGAAACTCATTCTCAATTTCTTGTTCTAGTAGGAGCAAATAATGACATGTAAAATTGTGTAACACACGTATATGTTTGAGGTACTTCACAAACATGTACATTTAATGGGATTTTTTTTACCCCATATATTTAATTTTTAATAATTAAAACTACTTGGAATTCTTCTACTACATTCTATTTTGGCGGTGGTAGAAAGTAGCCCCATAACATGCTGGATAGCAGAGTACACCCAATGGATTAAAAAATCCACCATAGTTAATCCTCAAAAGTGAAATTTTTGCATCCTATAATCAGGAGTTGCTGGGCATTTGATTAAATACCCCAGGCATTTCATCCCCAACCTACTTTCATTTCTCCCCCAACTGGCAAACAAGAGAAATTAGACCAAAAACCTGAAGAAACAAAGTGTGTACTTTAATACAGAAATGCTTTTACCTGCCATCCTGCTGTGAATGAAATGGGCTGGGCTTTCAAAATGTTAGTCAGCTTAACTCCCAGTTGGTGGCATTGGGAAAACGTAGCCACTCAGTCTTATTGCTGTGTTTCTGTTCTTTAACTGCCAACTGGAATACAATAGAGGATTCAAATGGAAACAAAAGAGAGATGGATCCAGAAAGAACCAGAAGGATGACAACAAAGCAAGCCAAGAAAATGCTAAGGAGCCAAAGACACTGCGTTCCCCAAAGTCAGCGTCCCAGGCCCTCTTCACGTGGAAGATAATTAGGCTTCTGTTAATTGCCACTTCCCCTCAGAGAGTCATGATATTTTACAAATCACAAATTATCTAGTAGATGCTTATCTTTGTGACATTTTAGGAAAGTCATAAGATAAGCTTAACCCAAACAGAGAATGACTATATCACATTGCTCAGATGTGGATAATTTATTTTACGTATTATGAGGGATTTTAATGTAAACATACAGGGTAACAGTGTTGAACACACTAATATTTTTGGACCACAAAGACAGTGCCTCCATTCTGATGGATGATAGTATATGTAGCATACACAGAGGGCTAGATATTTTAGTATTCTCATATTGCATCAACAGGTACCTGGAACTTTACTTATGTTCAGCTTCTCCATCATCTCGCCATTGTTTTTTGTACTTTTTTTCTTCTTATGCAGACATTATATTATTACAATAGTAGACACAAGGCTGCCACTTATCACACAATCCTCATGTCGTCTTTTAACTTCAGAATGTGTCAAAGTATGTATACCATTGTCTTTGGTTTGTGCACATTTAAAATTCACACATCAAAAGTCAAACTTCGTCCAGGGTTACAGAGAAGCATGCCTTTCTCGTTCCCCCACCCCGCCCCTGAATAATATTGTACACAATTTATATTTTAATTTAAATATGCTGCATGATGTATTGAGTTATAGTTTTCTAAGCTGCAAAGGATGAAAAAAACAGTAAAAAAAAATGTGACTTACACAGAAACAGAATACACTCAGTAGCCTGGCTTTTAGGTCACAGTTTAAATAATGTATATGAAGCTTTATATTACAGATTTTTATATCAAATGGATAAAGGAAAACTTTCATGGGCCTGGGATAGTCATAAGTAAAATCACATGAAATCACATCTTATGGGACACGATAAAATCTTACCTTATCAGATGTGACATCCAAAATGTTGCATTTCCCATGTGATTTTATTAATAATGCAGGAGCATCCTTCTAATAGAGAATCTCTTTTATAAAACACTGTCTTTGGTATTAATCAGAGTATTAACTAGGTGATCAGTACAAATTGTAAACAATTTTTGTGGTTTCAGCCAGTCTGAAAGTTCAGAATAAGAAAAAATAAGTAAGAATTTTTGACTGGCCAGCAAAAATCAATACTACAGGTTTTATAATACTGTGAACTTGCTAGCATTTTATATTTTAACTATCTTTTTATGTTATTTTATTTATAGGGATGTGGTCTCTGCTATCCAGGCTGGAGTATAGTGGCACAATCATGGCTCACTGCAGCCTCAAACTCCTGGGTTCAAGTGGTCCTCCCGCCTCAGCCTCCCAAGTAGCTGGGATTCCAGGTGTGAGTCACTGCACCAGGCTTAACTTTCTTATAATCCATTTTTGATCCCACAAATTACTAAAACTCAAATTGTATCTATCCCCAGACAAAGCAAGATGGTAATTTGTCAATTTTCTACTTTGAGACCTAAATTATTTTTCTTAATCTTCTACTCCTCAAATTCATTATAAAAATGAACAATTTACCATCTCACTTCACATGAGGAAGATAATATTATAGAATGTGGATCCCAGGATAGAACAACCAAATGCTACCTGGGGACAGATGAACATGCGTGTGTGCGTAACTTGAATTGTTCCAATTATTCTTTTGCTTATAAAGCAATTTCTATATGAGCTCCAGAAGCCACTTGGAAGCAAGATCCATTAGCATGCAACATTTTCTACTTCCGGAAGCCAACTCATAATAAATCTCTTACCTTGTAGAGAGAGGGAACAGCACAGGGCTCATAACAGGATGAGTGATGCATAAAATGTTCTTCAGCTGACTTCCCATGGGATTTATATTTCCAAACCTAGGAACACCGTCTGCCTGCACGGATGGAATGCTAAGCAATGCAGTCAAACAATCAATATGTTATGTATAGTTTTTTAACTTTAAGAAGTCTAGAAGAAACTGTAAAATATGTAAACAAGCAAGTTTATGTCTAAACATTATAGCACAAATCAACTAGAAAAATACATAGCTTAAATAAGGAAGGTCACTGATGGGCTCATATTTTAAGTGTAATTATGATTATGAAAATAATATGCTATTTCTTAGAAACTGACCGGCTGCTGCATTCTTGGTTATAGGTTTAAGAAAGAGACTCTTTTGTATCACATTAACACAAATATTCCACAAAGAAATCATAGGATCTGAATTACAGATAAAATGTCAGTCAAGGCGTCTATTTTGGGGATTTATTTTTCAAAAGTACCCAAGAGAATAAAGAAAAGAATCTAAGAAAATAAATAAGAAAAATACATATGTTCAAATTCTACTTACATTTTCTCATTTATTTGTTTGAAAAGGTATCACTAATTTTTTTACAGTACAGTTTCAAGTCAGACTTAATTCCAGTCTAAATTTAGCCTCTGTTCATTGTGTCGTATTTCTGCAGGCATGGGAAAGAAAATCAATGCCCCTACTCACCTTTGAAAGAATTTCACTGCCAAGTCTCCATGGTTGTATGGGATCCAATAATCTGTGGCTCAGTATTGATTTTTCTATGACACCTGTAGAAACAGCCTCTCTTTCCTTTCTAACAAAATATAGCAACAAAAATTGTGTAGTTTCTGAATGAATTAAGCATAGGTTATTAAGCACAACCTCATCATGTAAGGCAATGTGGTTTGCCTTTTCTTAAAAAATGTTGACTTGGCTTGATTTTTTTCTGAGCCATTTAACAACTGTTTTAAGGCGATGTGAACATCTATTTGTAAAAATAACTTAAACATAACTTTCTTAGGTTTCTGGCAGCTAACTTCTATACTGCAAATAGCATTTATTCTCCTAAGGAACTAGACAAATGGTAAAGCCTATCTGAGTTCAATTCCCAAAGTATCTCCAAAATCAAAATCTTTTTGAATATATAAAACTACAGTCATGCTTTTAAAATCTAAAGCTTTGATGAAATACAGGACCTTCATGGAAGTAAATAGGGCATATCAAATCCTAAGAGAGAATAGGTTAAATTTGGGGTGTATTTTATAGCATTAAAAGAGTTGGAAAAACAGGCAAAAAGCATCAGCCTTTCTCTTTTCTCAACAAACACAGTGCAAACACACACACACACACACACACACACACACACACACAAACAAAACAACAAGAAGTCATGTTTCCAATATTCTTCACACACCTGATTTAAACCTCAAAGGTATTTGTTTCACCCTGAGCAGATTCTTTGGGCATATCTGATTCTATTTCACCGCAGCCATTCTGCACTGAGTGGAGTAACTACAGTTGGCAACCTACTCCATCAGTCACTCCATCATCCTGAGAATCTGCAAAATAAAAATGCAGTGTTAAAAAAAAGAGAAAAAAATTTTTTTTACCTTTGCTTTTCCTGGTAAAATCCTAGAAAAAAAAAATACAGAGCAGGGTGTTCCCCACAATGTATGTGACATCTTGGTTAAAAGTGACAGGACCATGTTGCACTGTGACAGGTTTAGTGTTAAGACCTGACAGATATAAACCTGCAGGAACAACCTCCCTGCCACAGGTATTTAAGCTCATGTGAAAACTTTGATTTGATAGTCCCTTGATTAGCTTTTGCAACAGTGAGTGCTACTGCCTTTCAAGTTCATTATAAATTACGGAATTCTTCACAGTACCGTCAATTTAAGCTCTTGTTTTACTAAAAGGCAGGCATTTTAATCACTCATCAAACCTGTACACATTTTTGAGTTAAAGAATTAGATCAATCCAAACTCCAGTTCTCAAGGGAGAAGTTCCATTGTTTATCAGGCCATGTCTACACTGGCTGAGCAAAGCGCTCTGTTCAGAAGGAGAAGCGCCTTTGGCAGCTAGAGTCCACATAGCTGACCCATGGACGCTCGGGTGGAGTTTCTTCACCTAATTACACAAGTGCAATAAAATTACTGAACATTTGATGAAAATGACCCATGACAACAAAAAAGCATGACACGATTGTTGTTCTAATCTATTTACATGGTAGTCATTTAGAATGTAATTCAAAGAATCTGTAAGAATGAGAAGATGCTTACACTTAACAGCAGATGATGAATACGGGTATTGAAATACTTGATAACTCAACATTTGGTTTTACCCAAGTCATTCTTTCTAAACAAGACAGTGGTGGCACAATTTTAAATGAAATACTTTTTCCTAACTGGTCCAGGTTAAGCTCCCAATGCTTATATTTATAGAGATAAATTCACAGAGTTCAAATAATTAAAAAGATGATTTTAATCTCAAAAAAACAGATTAAAAGGTAATCAACCTTTTGGAGAAAATATTTACATTTTTCCAACTTGCTCAGTCAAGATTTAGTAACATCTATAGGTACATTCGATTCTGGTGACAGTACCGTGCCCTTGACTCATCTTGAACATTTTAGATAAAAAGTGGTTTAGCAGAAATGTTCTACTAACAGCCATGAAATTATAGGCTTTCCCTTTCCTCCATCCAAACACACTCCACCCTGTGAAATAATAGAAACAAACACTAATCACCTTTGGAATTTTGCCAGCCTTCCCCATAGGTATGAGCTGCAGAGTTGTACTAAATTGTATTGGAGGAATAAAGCCCGTCTCGCCCCTGTGAATGCTCCCAGAGGGCTTCAGAGTGCATCCATTTCAATTCATCAAAGAAAGCAGAAGTAAAGATTTAACTGTGTGGGAATCTATCAGAACTGTTATCTACAAGATACACTTACCTCTATCAATATCTCCCCAAAATAAATTAGTTAGGTCAAACTCAAATTCAGTTTCCCTAATCACTTGGACTTTGCAGATGGGAGTAGCTCATAATTTTTCTTTTTTTGCCAATCCCAACTTCAGATTTTCAGGATAAGTGTTTAGTTACTCTATTTCAGTTGGTAGTCATTCATGCAATTTATACATCAAATCTTTTTTGGCTGGGTGCAAAATTCCAACTTCAGATGGAGTCATGGCAATGCCTGGCTGATTCGTTTTTTAAATTACCACTCAAATCATAAAACAAAAGAAATCTAGTTGCTCTAATTGCCTTATTTAGCAAAGTTCATCTAAGATAAGTTGAATTTTATATATTCTGAAAATTCTGAGAATGTTTAAATATAAATATAAATATAATTGTGGCCAAAAATGTTTTAGTCACCTGATGATGATGATGATGGTGGTGGTGGTGATAATAAAAGTAGCAAATGTCCTTATGGTTCTTGACTATGTGCCAAGCACTGTCCTAAACGCTTTGTGTATAGAAACTCATTTAATCCCCCAACAACCCTATAAGATAGATAGATACTATTCGCCCAATTTAACAGATGAGGAAACAGGATTACAGAGACAGCAAGTTACTTGCCCTGGATCATGTAGTTAGTAAATGGGAGAGCTGGATTTGAATCTGCGCAGTCCGGCTCCAGTGTCTGTACCCTCTTAAATGGTGATGTGCTTGGCCTAGCCACAGTGATGAAGCTGGCATATCATTATGCATAGACATTTAAATTAAAATGTGGTGTTTTTACATTGGTTCTTTCCTTCCTATATGAGTGGAATTAACATGCCTGGAACTAGAGCTTGACTCTCTCAGCTACGCTGTCCGCCAGGTTCATTCTTCTAAATCTCACTCAGGATTTCCTTTACACCTTTCAAAACTTATATTTTAAGATATTTGTAAATGTGAAAAATATCAAATAAGAAAGGAACTGTAAAAATAAAAATTTTTAATTTGGGCCTAAGAATAATAGAACATTTATCTAAATGTAACCTCATGGGGTCAGACCTACTGAGGTCAAATCCTAATGCTACCTAATCCAAGTTGGACAATTTGTTTTATTTCTCTATGTCTTAGTTCCGTTGTCTATAAAGTGAAAATGAAAATAGTGCTATATTTTAGGATTGTGAAGATTAAATAAATTAATCCATATAAAATGCTGACCCCACTGCATGAGAAGGAAGCATTTGATAAATATGAACTTCTGTTATTATATTTAGTTTATATAGACTAGCCTTCAGCAGCAACTAAGCATTGATAATTAAAATTTGTCATCGTAGTGTGAAAGCATTAACACAGATTTAAGAAAAATTTGTTGCTCTCACAGGAAATCCTTTCAGCATAGGGAAAATTTGGCTTTAAAAATTCACTGAGACATATTTCACAAATTTTATTCTCACTATTTTCAAGAACATAGACAAATTACAGATTATGACAGAAGTATTTAAAAAGTCATCAGAGTTTACAATGTTATCACCTAAAAAGCTAAAAGTAGCCTTTTTGTTCTTGAGACAGGGTCTTTCTCTGTTGTCCAGGCTGGCGTGCAGTGGCACGATCACGGCTCACTGCAGCCTCAATCTCCTGGGCTCAAGTGATCCTCCTGCCTCAGCCTCCCCAGTAGCTGGGACTACAGGTGTGTTACACCATGCCTGGCTAATTTTTTTGTATTTTTAATAGAGATGAGGGCTGTATTGCCCAGGCTGGTCTCAAACTCCTCAGCTCAAGTGATCTTCCCACCTCAGCTTCCCAAAGTGCTGGGATTACAGGTGTCAGCCATTGCAGCTAGCCTGAAAGTAGCTTTTTCTATATGGCAAGGTTTTAAATAACATAAAAGTATTGCTTCCTTGTTTTTATATCATAATTCATATTTCTAAACAGAGTTACTTAAGTCAAATTGACCTTGATGGCAGTGATTCAATTTTAACAACTGAGCAATTAAGCATCAGTAAAATTGTCCATTATTTTCGGCTTGTCCATTTTTCAATTCACACTTTTCCATAATCTGAGTGCTTCGGCTTATGTTTAAGTCCCAACTCTCTGAGGTCACATGGGCGAGTTAGAAATGGCTACTCTGGAACATAAAATAGAAATGTCCATCCCAAAGGAAAAGTAATGCAAGGACTAGGAGAAAATTAATTACTGAGAATCCAACTTGCATAGAGCTATTCGGTAAGTGCTATAGAAAGAAAACAAAATGGATTGAAACCTTTTTGCTTCAGTTCTAAAATGGATACCTTCACCAGAGACAGCGTGAAAACCCCAGAGGCCCAGAAGCTATTCTAGGTAAATCTCACACTTTCGCCTAGATATTCCCAGGATGCACCGAACTACCTTTTTCCAGTTTGGTCACCATGGAACTTGAGAGCCTCTTGCTGGTCCCCAAGGAGCTGGCAGTAAAGAGAGACACTTTTGCCTCATGTCCCAGTACCCCAGAGGCCAGATATTCTTTGGCAATCCTGAAGTAAAGAAAGTCTTGATATATAGCTAGTGCCTTGGTCAAGAATTAAAGTTTTGAATAAAGGGGTTGGTGTGTAGCCTCATCTGGGACAAAGAGAATAGACTGAAAACCAGGCACAATCAATGTGTCTCAATGTTAATCCTAACTGCACTCACCCAGGCTCCTCACTGCAAACTCTGCCTCCCAGCACTGCAACCTCTCCCTCCCAGGTTCAAGCAATTCTCCTGCCTCAGCCTCCTGAGTAGCTGGGATCACAGGCATGCACCACCAGCTAATTTTTGTATTTTCAGTATAGACGGGGTTTCGCCATGTTGTCAGGCTGATCTCAAACTCTTAACCTCAGGTGATCCACCCGCCTCAGCCTTCCAAAGTGCTGGGATTACAGGTGTAAGCCACCGCGCCCAGCCAGAAAACTATCATTCTGAAATGGGATCTCAGCAGTCATCAGCTTCCAGGTCTCTAGATGAGGACAGCATGTCCCAGAGACAGCCATCTGCCGAAAGTCTCATAGAGTGAGCAGCAGTTTTAGAATTAGAACCGGTGGAGGTAGAAGGAGATGGTTAAAGTGTTAGAGTAGAAACAAATTCTTCATAGCAATTAAATGATTAGAAGGAAAATGGACACACAAGGAAAGACACAAATGACTTCTACTGTCAAGAGATGTCAGCAACCTCAACCATGAATTATTGGCACAGACAACCAGGGGGATGTGAAGAACAAAGACTGCCAGAAGCTGAACAAGGCAACCTGGTTTCACTGAGAGGATGAGGCTTCCCTAGCAAAGGGAATGGACTTTGCAGTAACTATGTGGGGAAGTTATCTGATGTTCAGATTTCCTGAGAGCATCTTTAAGTTACTTAAGCAGAGTGTCAGTCACAGTGTTACCTCCAGTATCTTCAACAAGCATTATTAGCTGCAGCTATTACTGCTGCTACTCTATAACCCCTCCCCACCCCAGCTGCTCGAGGTTCATTAAATGTGGTTTTCAGATTTTCTGAACAAAATACAAAAATTTTATTTTCTTGTGGCAGTTTCATATTTTTTTTTATTGTTGCATGTTTGGGTCACTTTTAAAGATGCTTAGATATGTAAGTTTTAGAAAGGATACTCCTTATTTCATATTATATATGAAATCCAACAAATAATCTCCAAATATCAAATGGAAAGTTTAAAAAAGATCACATCTACCCAGTGTCTCTCGTTGGCCGCTCCATAGACCTGCCATCATTTCTCATTATCCTTTTTTTTATGATTCCACATACAAATCCAACCCAGGTGATTTGGTTCTTAAAGAAATGAATGTGAATTAATTCCAATGATCATAAATTTTAATGAGACAACACTTCAGATGCTCTCAGACGTTTCAAATGCAAAACTTATCTTTTCTGTGGTGAAACTGGAAATTTTTTTTCGTAGGAAACCTTGATTGTTTCACCCCTGCTATTTTTTACATAATGAAACAATTTGCGTATCAGCAAGGTCAGAGGGGACAGAACTGGAATCTCAGGCTCCCTGTCTCCCTGCCTCTCCCACGCCAATGCTACACATTTCTCATTCCCTTTTGTTCGCAAGTTTTATAATTTCACAGAATTACAAGTCATATAGGATGACATCAAGCTTGATCTTGTCATTTTGCTTGATTGTGCAAAATTACAGTCGTTCCAGAATGTTGACAGAATTCCTTTCAATATTTTCTCTGTTCATTTATTAAGTGGCAGTGTCATACTTAAAGAATGATCATTTCTGGGACTACTCATTCAAATCTTTGAAGACTGACATCCCATTAAAAATTCGTTTCTCCCAATCACCCTCTATTCTCTCTGTCCCCAGTACACTCAGCATGTCAGAAATAATTATAAGTGGCTTTATATATACAGAACTCATTTCTCTTTAATATTCCAGAATAAATGAATGTAGTATTGCTGTTATCAGCTTTATTCCGGTTGGAAATTTACATTCAGTATCAGTAATATCTCATGAAAAAGTTGAAACCTGCCCTAGTGTTCCCTATTTCTCTAGATCAGCCCTACCTTCCGACATCATTTGTTCCTTGCAGATAATTATTTAATATTAATGGCAAAGGTCTGTCTTCCTCAACGATGGCCCTCACCTTCTTGTGCTACTTTTCACAGGAGCATGTTCAAAGTAGTGGCTTTTCTATGTCACTTACTCACATTAGGGCATCTTGTTTAAAGACAGATTTCTGATTAGAATTTTTTTAAAAAGCAGGAGGTGATAATCAAGCCCATTCAGAGTTCTCTCTTATTTCACATTGCCTCTTTAGAGTGGGCACTGCCTGTTCTTTTTATCAGACAAAGGTGGAAAACCTGTTTTGTATCCAAGGTAAATGGAGAATGTCTTTACCTGTATTTTCTTTCAAAGCTTACTATTTTTACCTATGGTAAAAAGCTATTACAAAGGGTCCTACTCTATCACGGTCTTGCTTGTATTGTAGAATAAATAAAGTAGTCGCTACAAAAGGATGCATTCTGTATACCTCTCTCCAAGTTGATGAAATGCAATGTATTATGGGAGACATTATCCATTTGCACAGATAATCAGGATTACAAGTTTTCCAGATCTCTGATTTGTTGGCTGATATTACCTGCTTTGACAAGCTCTAGAAAGACACGCTGCCAGATGGGCTTACATGTGGAGAGGCCCAAGGCTTGCTGAAACACCCTGACGTAAATGCTGAGAGACTAGTTTCCAAGATGGCTGCGGCTTAATGGAAAAGGCTCTTGACTTGAACAGATGGAATTGTGTCTCCTCTTTGCCACTTATTAGCTACGTGGCTTTGAGCAAACCACTTATGCTTCCTGAGGCTTATTTTATAAAATGCTGGTAATAATGCCTTTGGGGGCTTATATAATAAATCAAATAATGTATATGACAATGTTGGCTCATAATAAATCATCATGCAGATGATTGGCATTATTTTTCTTAAGTCATTACCTAAAGTTAACAAGCAAGTCAGTCAAGATCACGGATATCAAACAGAAATCTAGAGGAAATCTATATGTAATGTAACCATATTTACTCAATACTAGGAATAGGACTTTCTTCTAATAAAATATTACCATGAGTAAAATTTAATCTTAATTTTATGTATCTATCATACGTACAGGCAACCAATTTTCAGCAAGTGGCAATGCAGTAAAAAAACCGCATATAGAGTAGACATAAATTAACACTTTTTAATAATTCAGGAGGCATTTCATTGTCTTATCGTACCTAAGAGTCATAATTGTGATTATCAGTGGCTAATTTACTAGAGAAATGGATGGAATGCAAATGACTCTATAGTATAACCAAGAATAAATCTTTGGAATTTAATCCGTGCTATCCATTTTTAATAGTTCTAGGTCTCTATTTCCAAAATGTAGCATGACTTCAATCATTCTAATTTATATGACCTGAGCCTTTTGATGATTTGTATTCTCCTAAGGGGATGTTAACCTCAGCACAAATTTCCACATTCTACCATATCACCAAGCATGTTGCTCAAACATAATGCCTTGTGGGTAGTGTTCAAGGCTGGGAATTCTTCTACATCTCTGACCCTGATGTACCAGGTGTGGAAAGAGCAGCAAGAAGTAACTGCAAAAAGGGGAAATAGAGAGGAAATAATAAGCTCTGTGCTGACTAATTGATGAGACTGTCAAAAAGATGAAAGGAATTAAAAGCTAAGGAAGACTGTAAATTATATGGCACTAGAGAAGTCTAAGGTGTTATTATAATTATCGCTTTAATAGTCTTATTCAGTTTACAATGGAAGTTATATATAGCTTGAAAGAGAAGAGCTCTTTTTCAAATGATGATAGATTTATTCCTCCATCATCCAATTCTTGCTCTCTCAGCTTATTTCTCAGCCAACATGAGTGACATGTATAGTCTATCCTTGTTTTCTTCTGTTTTTATCATAGTTTGACACAGTTGAAATAGATGGGAAGATCTTGCAGAGAATAAGGCTGCAAGCAAATTCTGAAATTTTAAAAATAGCTGTCTCTGAATAGTAAAAAGGTTTCGGCACATAGGAAGCTAAAGATGCTCTTGTTAATATGGCTAAAAGCATGTAGCAATTATTGTAGGATGGTAGAATATTCTAAAAGCTCAGCGTTTGCACACTATATCTGTTAGGATGCCATTGTCACAAAAGGCAGATACATGTCAGAATAATCTCCACTTCTGAGTGTGGCCATCTGAACTGTCTCCTTGAAATAAATAAATCTGCATATGTGAGTGTGCATGCATGTGCAGCCACAGCTCTACGGTTGTACTGCTATAGACACACACATTTACACAAAAATATATCACTGTAAGAACTGAGGACACATTTGGTAGAGGGCTATAAAACTCTACAATGCCATCGACAATCATTCATAAATCACTTAGAACTAGATTATTAAAGGTAAATATTCATTTCCCCATCGCAGAAAGAAGAGCTGTTTCCATCTCCTTAATTAACAAGTATCTTTAGAATATAAGCACAGCACAGTCCATAGTGCTTAAGGAAGAAAGAAAGAAAAGTATAAAATGGTTACATAAAGGGCAGTACGGTAATAAATAGCCTGGAGGAGGTTTACATCTGCTAGCATGGAATGATACATTACGTATATTAAGTCAAAAAACAACGTGTAGAACATTAAGTACAATATCATCCCACTTGGATTTTACACACACAGACAAGTGTACTTACAGAAAAAGTGTAATATGACAAAAATCAATCTATTAATAGTTCTTCTGGGAAAAGAAATAGAATTGGGGAGGGAGGAGGTAGCGTTCATTTTCACTATTTAAATTTCAATATAGCTATTATCTTTACAAGTATTCTTTTAAAGAAATGAAGGAGATATAAGTCATAGCACCTCCACATAGAGAACACTGAGTATAGTTACATGTTTTTTAATCATTGAGCCTACTAATTTCTGTTGGTCACATTGTTCTGTAAAACGAACATTTTTAAATTGAGGGACATAGCATCTTTTCTGGCTTACAGCCATTTACTCTTCACAAGTACTTCCAAAGCTTCATCCAGGACATTATGTCCATGTTAACCTCAAATCTAAGGAATAGAAAATACTAGTAAATCCATCTTGCTCTCAGCCCACATTCACCGCAAAAGGAATGTTCCTTCTTGTTCTTAACAGAACAGATTTAAAGCACTAGAAATAAAAATCGTACCCTACTTTTTAAAAACCTATCTATACATGCTTACCATGAAAACCTCCATGAATAGCTGTTTCAGAACATGGGTTTAGGTGAAAGAACATCCCACTTTCACCATCATCAACAGTGTAGTTCTTTAGCCCTTTATTAGTGCAACTAATCTGGAAACCTTTGAAATAACAGAGCACAAAGGGCCAAGAAACTAAACATTTGGGTCTGATATTTTGTCTACAATATTATCAAACTTACAATAGCATACAGTGCCCTAATCATTCATTCATTTGAAAATATGACAGTGCCCTGAGCCATGCACCTGGTCACGGTGAGAGTGTAAGACAAATTCTTGTCTATTTGCTCCCCTCAAGAAACTTACAGTTATGTGGGTGGCAACTTCAAAAACAGAAAAAATCTATTTTCTATAGGTGGTGGGCAGCATACGGGTTTCTGGGTTCCTCTGCACTAACCCCCTTCCAAAAAAATAAATATGTGGGAAAAAAAATCTTAAAAAGTACCAATCTTTTCTAATCTTTGAGAAACTCCTGTATTTGTCTTTAATATAACCTACAATTTCACTCATGATGGAAGTAAAACATTAATATTTATTTCCATGATGTCAAAAATCAAAACATAAAAGTTACTAATGAAAGTAATGAGGAGTAATGGGAAGCTACATGGAGAGCTGGCAAACCATCATCAGTCGCCTAACCCAGGCTGCTGCCTGTTTGTGTCAATAAAGTTTTATTGGAACATAGTTACACTCATCTCTTTAGGTATTGTCTCTGGCTGCTTTGGAGCTACCACAGAAGAGATGAGTGTTCACAATAGACCTCATATTCTCCACAAAAACTAAAATACTCACTAAACTAGCTCAGTAAAAGTTTGCCAATCCCCAATATAATAAAAACTGGACAATGTACTTAAAAACTGGAATGTACTTTTTGTCTGTTTTCCATTTTGGTTTGTGCTTTTTGGAAACTTCAGTTTCTGGGGCTAGTCCAAGAGGGATTCCTTAAGCTATGTGTGTTTGTTCCTTCTCTGATATTAGGAGGAACAAAAAGAGACAGTGAATAAACAGTGTTGTATAACATAGGTTGAGGGAATGTAAATTAAAAATAGAATGACTTTACAAACAACATTTGTAAATCTGAACTTTTCCACTACATTCATGCTCGTGTTGGCCAAGGCCTGAAATTTTGAGATGGATGTGGAAAGCACAGCCTGAATCAAATGAGTAAGATCATAATGGGGCTTATTTAGC
Organism: Cacajao melanocephalus; assembly: GCA_963573385.1. NCBI lineage: Eukaryota > Metazoa > Chordata > Mammalia > Primates > Pitheciidae > Cacajao > Cacajao melanocephalus. The sequence goes on from CAUYLG010029130.1 coordinate 91,326, forward strand.
CAGTCTTGGAAATATTTATAATATCATGAGTACTGCCCAAATTTCTGAATGTCCCAACTTTATTCTAAAAAGAATCTGGCCAAAACATTTTTTTTTCAATGCTTAAGCTAAATTTTCACAAAACTCTTGCACGGATGGAGCAATGAAGACTACTGCCAAAGATGCTCCAATTTAATTCTGCCTGGCACATCGGCCAGGCTTGTTTGGCATTTCATTAACAAAAAATAAACCTCACTCTTCTTCCTGAGAAAATAGCATGTGTAGTATTTTTGGGGACAGCAAAGCTCAGCATGCTATTTCTCGGTATGAAAAAAATATATCTGAAATGTGGATAAATAAAGCTTTCTCTGGCATGGTAACTGGCCACCCTCGGAAATCCGTGTTCTTAGTATGTGACTGAATAAAGCTGACATAAAATAGACCTTTAAATGTTTAACAATCACAGAGAAACAAGGTAATAAAATAGTAAGAGGATTGATCTGGAAACAGAAAACAGATCCTTGTGACACTTTTACACTATGATGCTCCATGCAAGCCAATAACTTCATTTTCCTTAATTTTAGCCTCTATTTGGAGTAAAATATACATAAAGTATGGATGTCAGAAGATAAAAGATACTTGTATCTGTAACTCGTTTGCTCTTCCTCAAAAGTAATGAAAGAAAAAAATTGAAAGTTAAAAATATATATAAATGCATTCTTACATGAACAGCTTCATGACTCAATTATCAGCAGTGGAGCAAAGATTTTTCCAGTTCTGCACCAAATTCTTATTCAAGGAAGTCTGAATTTAGTTGAAGAAAATAAATTGCTAACAGCTATCAATGAACTGTATCTCAGGTTAACACAAATTGGATACTGATATAATCAACGTAATGACTGGATTATGTATGGGGTATTGATAAGGCTAAGGATAGTTGGGATGGGGTTGGGGACAGGACATATAAGGGGAAGGTTCTTGGAGGAGGTGACGCACTTCTTTTGACTGAAGGAGAAGTAGGAGTGGGCCAGGAAAGAAGAATGATAACAGCCGGGCGCGGTGGCTCACGCCTGTAATCCCAGCACTTTGGGAGGCCGAGGTGCGTGGATCACGAGGTCAAGAGATCGAGACCATCCTGGTCAACATGGTGAAACCCCGTTTCTACTAAAAATGCAAAAATTAGCTGGGCATGGTGGTGTGCACCTGTAATCCCAGCTACTCGGGAGGCTGAGGCAGAATTGCTTGAACCCAGGAGGCGGAGGTTGCGGTGAGCCGAGATCGCGCCATTGCACTCCAGCCTGGTTAACAAGAGCGAAACTCCGTCTCAAAAAAAAAAATAATAAAAAAAATAAAAGAAGACTGAGAAGAGACTTAGAGGCAAAGTAGGCAGTACGTGCAAAGAAATAATACGGTTCATGTGTAGAATTCCAGGCTGTTGCATGTAGCTAGAAAGCAAAGTGCAAGACAGGGAATTGTTAGAGGTAAGACTAGAAAGAGGGAGGAAGCAGCAGATTTAAGGCTAGAATTTAGCTTGGGAATATTTTGCACTTTATCTGGCAGAGTGGGAAAACACTAGAGGATTTTTAAGCTTGCACACGGCAGGTCTGCTTTGGGTTGTATGTTAGGTGGATTTCATGGTGACAAGACTGATGGAAGAAAGGTCATTTATATGGTGCAGATGTCCAAGCAAGAGATGAAACATCACAAGTAGCAGTAGTTCTGAACTACAACAGCAGTATTGATCGTGGGCCTTGCAGATGGATTCACAAAATATATAGCAGGAAAAATTAGCAGTTCCTGGTACTGAGTTTGATATGGAAAAAAAAAAAAGAAGTGGGCAAAAATAAGAGCCAAAAATGATTCTTAGGTTTCTAGTTTGGATGAATGAGTGGATAGCGGTGCCACAAAATGAGACGGAAAGCATAGAATGAGAAACCACCTTAAGGGGGACGATGATGAGATTAGTTTGCACATGTGAGGCTGAAGGGTGCCTGCTGAACATGGTAGGCAGTGGATATTTGAGTCTGAACTGCAGGCAAGAGACTGGGCTACAGATAAAATGTCTTGAGTAGCTACAAACCGTGATGGCGGATGGGAGTACTGAGGGAAAGTGTACAGGGCAAGAGCAATGGGCTAAGGATAAACCCAGGGGAAGAGGAAGAAGAGAAGTCCAGGAAAGAGGCAGAACAGGCATAATTACAGGATCACTCTGAGGGTATGGTATGGTGGAAGCCAGGAGAACGGGCAATTTTCAGAGGGAGGAAACTATCAATCAGGTCAAATGCACAAAGAGACCTAAGAAATAATTTAAAAGCCCACTGGATTTAGCAATTCAGGAACCACTGGTTCATCAGTAGTGAGGTAAGAGCAGAAGCCAGATGCTAGGAATTGTAAAACAAAGAAAAGGCTGGGCACAGTGGCTCATGCCTATAATCTCAGCACTTTGGGAGGTCAAGGCAGGAGGATCACTTGAGGCCAGGAGTTGGAGACAGCTGGGCAACATACAGAGACCTCCACTCTACAAAAAATAAAGAATTAGGCAAGTGCAGTGGTGCATGCTTGTAGTCCTAGCTACTTGGGAAGCTGAGTTGGGAAGATTGCCTGAGCCCAGGAGTTTGAGACTGCAGTGGGCTATGACTGTGCCACTGAACTCCCGGCTGGGAAACATATTGAGACTTCTTATAAAAAAAATAAACAAATGCAAAGACAAGGAGATACCCAAAGTACACACACACCAAATTTTCAAGAAGTTTGAATGAGATGGGAAGGAAAGGGATCAGAATAATGATGGAGAGCTAACAGGACAAGGGAGAGGGCATTCGAGACAAAAGAAACATAAGGATGCACTTCAGACACCGAGCATTGGTTCCCGAGCACCAGCCTAGACCACAGCTTTATTACAGGCTACTCTACTTCTCCTCTTTTCCATTTGAGAAACTTTGGGAGCAATTTGCCCTGTTCCTAAGATGGCAGTCTCTACAGCAAGCAAAATAAAATGGGTCAGATGTATTGTTTTCTTGTTAGATCTCCTAAGGAAATCAGACAAAAGATTTCTTAAATAAATTAGTGTTCACTAAAAGTCTCTTTTTCAATGCCTGCTTAAGCCCTGCCAGTCATTATCAGAGGGCTTATACTTTATTTATAATAATGCTTATGTAACAGGTGTGCAGGCATACTATGGAACTCCAAACTGATATCTGATTTGTTGGGGAATGCCAATTATATTCACTGGTGTTTGTTTACAGTTCAGAATCTCCTACACTGAGAAGGGACAGTACATCATAAATAAAGGCAGCTCATCTGGGTATAAATAGCTTTGAGATTTTCCTGGCTCCATCACTACCTAGCTGTATGACCTTAAACATGTCATTTTTCCAAGTTCAGCCTTCATTTAGACAATGAAATGAGATGCTTCCACTTAAGGTTTCCTCAACCAGAATTTCCAGTTAAGAGAAGACTACAGATAATCTGGTTATACTTTCTACAATGTAGGAAATTAAATCAAAATATGTTTTATAGATATTGAAGCAAATATTGAGTAGTTCTCAGGTCATAAAATTATGGTGTACATCTTAGGAGAGAAATATCTACTGATAATAATTAGGAACGATAGCTAAACAAAGATGCTTTTCGTTTTCAAATGAAAAGCTCATTTGAATTACACAATATTTTCCTTCCCTTTCAAAGTTCAGTACCAAGTGTTTGATGACAAATCAAAGCAGAATTGTTCCAGCCTTAGTACATATGCCACTGTCTCCAAAAGCAAAGTCAGAAAGACAATTTCTGGAGACAAATAATTCATTTCTGTTTCTGCTTTATTCACTAGAAAGACGTAACCACAGTTGAGATTCAATCTGACATTAAGTCATACCAAGTCTACGGATTTCTTTACTACACAGACTGCAAATTCTCTCTGCCGTGTCTCCCTAGACAATGCTGAATAAAATGACCTCAAAGAACTGGCAGGGGGGAACTAGACAATTAAAAAGTGCTTTTTAGCTTTATATAATAAATTTAAGCAACACATACTTGTAATCCTGAAGATAAAATGGAATAAGTTACAGTGCAAAGAAATAACCTTATCCTTTCTCTTCCTCATTCTAGAGACAGAAGAAAAACCATGTAATAAGTATGTTTGGTCCCATTTTAAAGATTTGCTGGGATCCTGCATATTCTTACTCCTGCTCTATGAGTGGCTTTTCTACCAGAGAAGCAAAACCTACAACCAGTTTTCCATTTTTTTCTAGCCCTTAATGTTTCTGAATACTCCCCTTTTATGGTGTTAAACTGTGCTGGTGTTGTTGTTATTTTGTTTAATGTAATTTTTTACAACTATTAAATGTATCCCCCTTTTTGGTTTTCATATCGTATCTATGGTCTCTGTCCTGGATATGCTGCACTCTCACCTGGATTATTGTGGCCTTTCTCATCTGGTCTTTTGATTTCTGAAAATTAAGATTCTTCATCTGCATTTGTAGGGTTCCTAGTCTTCATGAAAAAGCCCACAATCAATACACAGCAGGATTGCTGGGGGTAGCTTCCACTGCTTATCCACGGACCTCATCACGTCTACTTCTTCCTTAGGTTTCCACATTGATATTTTATATTGTTAACTTCAAAGTGCATGTGGGCACCTCACTCTACCCCATCCACTCTGTCTCTTAACCCTCTTTGGTCTGCCACATTCTTCTCAGTCAAGTCATCTCCATACCGTCATCATCTAACCATTCCTGTTTTATTTCTGAAACTTCCCCTAAAGTGTGTCCTGAGTCTTTAAATCACTTAATCTTCCACCTTCCTTCTTTCAGTAGTGCCTGGCTCTAGAATTCCATAAAAAGTCCATCTTTGCTGGCAATCTCTGGAAAACAAATATCCCTTAGTTGCAATTTCTGACGTACACAACATTCTTTCCTCCATTCCTTTTTTAATACCACAAATTACTCCATTATTTGAATATTTTATGTCTTTGACTCCAGTAGTATTTTCTAATTCCAAATTTATATCTATATCTCTTTTTTTCAATCTTAAATCTCTCAAGTGCAGGTATTCTACAGCTATAAATCAGTCTTTTGCAGTACTGTCCAAACATCATTTTGAAAATGCAGAAATTTTAATGATGATAATAAAATAGAAAGTATTATGCAAATTTGTCTGTTCTTCCATGAGGACATGAATGAACAAGTCATTTTTGAAACCACAATGCTTGGCTCTATCAGCTCCCCAGTGGGCCTTGATAACACTAAGCCTATTTCTTACCTTGCTCTCTGTCCTGCGGAGCTAATCCAACCATAGACTTGCCTTTGAAGTTTACTGGAACATCATGCATGGGTGAGCTCCAGAGAGCACACAAAAGCAAGAAAAGAAAACTGACATGTTATTCTTAACCAGAGAGACTGTGCTATTTCCGTGTTTCTATACACACTCGGGTATCCCACAGACTTCAAGAGCCTGCAGATGAAGTAGGAGAAGAAGCTGAAGTTATCAGTGTCCAGCAAATGGGCAGCAGATAAAGCCACAGTATAACAAAACTTTTAAATTCCAGGTAAATCGTTCTCTTTTTTTATTCTTTATCAAGAGTCATGCAATCACAAATATAAAGTTCTTTTAGGCTATAAAATGACTCCCTGAGAATGTCAAGCTCTTCTGTAAATGGCATCCACTCTTCATCTAAGGTATAAAAATTGCCTTATAGACTAGCATTCAATTCCATGCAACAGACATTTATCCAGAATCTTTACTGAAAAGGAGTTGTGCTCATCAAGATGAGAGCACCATCAACATCTTCAAAAAGAAAAGCATAAAGCGGCTCTCATAGCATATAGTCCTCCACGGCCACTTAAAAACACACTCTCAGACAGCATCAGTATGTGATGCAGCAACAGGGGTGAAATAGAAATTTCGGCTTTAACACTGAAGTATTAATATTTTAGTATTTCTCCAATATTATACCCAAGGGCTTAAACTAAATCACATTTTGGAAACGAAATTTATTATGTACATACCTCTGGACCCTGCACATCCTTTCCTAAAAACAAATTCTACTGAAATAAGAGAATCAAAAAGAGGACCCGCTACTTAACAACTATGGAGGTTCTTAAGTGCTTTTTTTTTTTAACCTCTCTAAACCTCTGTATAGTAACTTGTCAAGTATGAGGGATCATAATGCTTGCCTTATAGTCTATGTGAAAATGATGCTTGACGTGGTAAATGGTCAAAAAAATGATACTAAGGTGAGTATTATAATCCTTGTTTTACAGAAGAGACTGTATTACGAAAATACTAAGTAATTGGTCCAAGGTCATAGTAGGTCTGGAATTTTCATCTAATTTGGTTTCACTCCAAATGCTATATTCTTCCTACCACAAAGGTTGCTGCCTCTCTTATGGCCCCAAAGTGAAAAAGAAAAGGCAACATCAGCTGAGAAGATCTTCTAAATGCCATCAGACATACAGGCCTGTATTCCAATAACCCTCTCTTGAAAGTGTATGCTCAAATATTAGAATATTCAACCTTCAAAAGCCATTCAAGGCCCTCAAATCACAGGGCACAAACTCCAAGGTAAAAATGGCTGAAGCCATGACTGATCTATGTGGCCTAGAAAAATAAACACATGCCTAAGAAGCAGAAACTCATTGATTACTGATAAGATATGGATTCACCAAAGGTGCAAGAAAATCACTTTGTGCTGCTGGACATTGATGTAGCGCTGTCATTTAGATTTCACGTTTAAATATTTCAGGATGAAAGCTAAGAAGTTGTATTTGTTTTCAGAAGCAACATTACTCAAAATACTTTGGTTACATCATTGGGGAAAAGACAGAAGGCAATGAGCAATTTATGTCAAACTTAAATTATTAGGAATGAGTACACTGGAGATGTACCAAAGAGGTGTACCATCCCCTGATAGTAAACAAAGTGAGTATGCCTACTCTCAAACATATTTACTTTAGAGGGACGACACTAAAACTTCAATTTGAAGAAGACATTGGACGTGATGATCATTATGATCCAGCAAGTGAAAGTGAAACTGGGAATAGCTGAATCTGTAAGTCAATAAAAACTTAATTTTTTTCCACATATTTTCTTTCACCTCTTCTGATCTTTAAATTTAATCATAGACCATATTTCCCCAATGTACAATCCTTTGGTCTTCTCAAGTTTTTTTTTTGTTGTTGTTGTTTCTTTTTTCCTCAAATTTTGTGAGTCTTAACGTGTATTTTAAAAGGTAGGTCAGGACATACTGTCTCTAAGTACCTAATCTTCAAGTTCTAAATCACCCAGAGGGTGGGGGAAAGGAGAAGAAATCCCATTGAAGAATTTCTCAACCATATCTTTTACATTGCATGGAGTTCAAAGGTGTCTCCTGCAAATGGCTATCAAAATGAAATACAGCTCAGAGTAGACAGCAGTGAGAGGAGTTCCTTATTTGGGAGCACCAAAGGCATTCACAAGTCACAGGGAGAAGGCGTGTAGCACCTCTGCTGTCATTATCTGTTTAGACAAGTGGATGGTGAACCTTGCTTCCCAAAGACACTGAGAATTGAGAGTGGCCACATCCAGGAGGGGATGCTCCTATCTATTCTCCAAGTGGGTCTCATTAAGCAACCTTCTTTCTGATTTTCTCCATGATGCGTCTAGTCTAAGTCCCTTCATATCATAGGATCTCCAGGAAAATTAGTCCTTAGCTACATCCTCCCCCTCCCCCCAGTAAAAGGGCATCTGTCTTCCCCAGCTCACAGAATACCATACAGTGTCAATAAGAAATGTCTGCTAGGAATGTGTACTTTTTTATCCAATTCTTCTCTTTCCTGGGCAAAGAAGGCAGAAATAGTCAAGGGTCTTTTCTCTACATCTGCAAAACACAAACTCCACTAGAGAAAAGAAGAGAATAATTAAGTCATTACTAGGCCTTTGCTTTTCAACACACAGGTAACTAAGGGCAAAAATGTCAAGGCTTTTAAAGTGAAGTTTTCCAATTCTTTCTGGCTGGCTAATCTTTGGCTTTCCTGGAAAATGATAATGAACATGCATACAAAGCTGTTTTTCCTTAAAATCGTAAACTTTTATATTTGAGATAGAAAGCGAGAATTGAACCAATACCAAAGCTTTTTGCTTAATGTTAGGTTTTATTTGGAATAGTGTTTTTATCTATGTGGGTAAATGGTATAATATTTCTGCCAGAGAATGAAGCTATGGGCAGGGCTTTACACATCCTGGGATGTGAAAGACAGCTTTGAAAAGTTTTCCATCACATAGAATGTGTTAGCCTATCTTCTCAAGATAGTGAGGAAGTTGACATATTTCAAAAGATAGGCACAAGCAATCATGTAAACTATTTTTAAGATATTTCAATTTACATTCATGTCCAAACTTTGGAAGACTATTGCAAAATTAAATAAGGGCACTAATAAATCCACTAAGCCTCCAGCCTTTAATATACACATACATATTTTACTATAAACCTTCAATAAAGTAAAACATTTGTAAGTTTTAGACAGTTGAATTAATCACTAACAGTATGATGTAGTTACACTTTTTAAAGTTTTTATGAAATGAAAACCTTATGTTTTTGCTGATGAAGTCAATTGAAAATTCTAAAATCCATTTCCAAGAATTAGCCTTTGTTCTCAATAGTCTCATTATTCTTCTCACAACAAATAATCTGAACCAATGTTCTGAACCTAAAGGTTAGATTTGATTGCTAATACTGCTTTCTACCTGTCTGGAAATAGCTTTTCCCTTCACGCTACTAAAGTATGATTGCTAAGAGTAATTTCATTATATTATTCAATTACTTCTTCAAGGTTTTCTTTTCTCTCCAATTCTACTACAGTTGATGAAAGAAGATTGTATTTTTTTTCCTTTTATAAAATCCTTCATAGTGCCCTTAGCAACATTGTTCAAGATGAGATAATTGAGAAGAAAAGCCAACTGAATGACTGAGTGAATCCATGATTGAAAACCTTACAAAGTTATAATAATAATTGTGATTATTAGGGTCAAAGAGATACCATTTTAGTCTGAAAGATTATACACTGTACCAACTTTTACCCCATTTTGAATGTTAAATTACATTTCCAAACCATGTAGAAATTCTGAACTCTTTGAAATATTTTGTTTTGCGGGAAAGAACCAAAAATTCTTTGCCATATGTACCCATGTATCTTATTGTAGTTAACTAACCGAAAAATAAAATAATACTACCAAAGGGATAATTGACTGGAGGAGTTTAAAAGGTTTATAAATATTAGAGATCCAATCAGTAAGTAACTGAGCGAACTGATGCAGACTGGACTGCACTGCACTGAATCAGCAGGATTCAAGTGAGGTCTACTCGACTCTGGATTCAGATCTTTCTAGCACTTTAAAAGCATCAGGCTTAAAATAAAATAGATCTCAGTCTTTAAGGCGATCCGCCTGTTTATACTGGCAATTCTGCACTACACCATATTCTTACTTATCAAACTGTTTCCCTGAATTGACTATAAGCACAACATCTGATGAGAGTCAATGTATGTCTCCTGTTTCTATTACGTAAATATATACCTTCTAGATGACTTCCTCACCACTTGAAAGCTACGCCATTCTCAATATTTTTTTAAATTAAAATTAAAAGCTGCTAACATGAAACTATTTCTGTAAATGTCACCAAATGGAATTTCTTTTAAAGATCAACAGCATCATCATACAACATGCCTAAAAATGGAATGGTATTATTCGTGCGTCACTTTCAGCCTTTCACATATTAAGTCCACAGCCAACCAACAGAACAGAGGACTCCAGGAGCTTTTTAAAAAAATCTTTTGACCAAAGTAAGCTAGGAATTTAGCATAAAAGTATCTTCTTTATGCTTGTATCTTTAAATTAATACGCAATGTCCCCAAATTTGTATAATATGAATTCAAAAGGAAGCCAAAGGATCTATCTTCACAGTGACAAAACAGGCCATTTATTCAGAGGAAAAAAATCTTCAACTGATGGGGACTGCATTGAGAAAACTGGCTGATTAAATATTTCCCTTTCCAACTGCATGTGGTATGTTCTTGTGGCAAATCACAGGGGCTAAATATTGTTCTCCATTTGCTTTTCTCATTGTGCACCCAGGTGGCAGTGAGATACCAACAATTACACACTGTAGCTAAGTGCCAAGGTTCATGCCTGAAATTAGTGTCAAAATGAAAGCACCACAGAAAGTTAGGGTTAAAGGGGAGCTCAGCTCATCCTCTGCATTTTACTGACATCAACACAGCACGTGATAAGCATTTGGAACACAGTTCATTTCTGGAACTCTCATGGGCTGTTCAGCTACTATTACTGCTACTACAATACAGACTGTGGAAATGTCTCTTTGTTTCTTAAAAGCAAGACAGCTCAAAGCCTCATGGCCAAAGCTTTATGCTCACTTATCTCCACTAGCAGGTAGAAATTCCCAAAGAATGGGGCTGCTTCTAACTTACTCCCATGTAAGTTAGAGGGAACACACAACCTGTTACCTTCACTGGTTTAAGAAGCAACTTTTCTAGCTTGCTTCCCCCAGGAAAATTAATACATGCTACATATATCTTATGTAATAGTAATACCTCCTTGAAAGAATCCCTATCTATATTTATATCTATGTACATTAATCTGGCTCTTACAGCCAGTAAGATAGCCTTATAGCAGAGGTCAGATGTAGTAGTTGATTTTTTAAAGTATCCACCTGGATTTTTCTATGAAGTAAAATTTCTATCCTAATAACTTGGTTTGAGTGTTCATAAAAATACAGACACATATCTCTTTTAAGATGTCAAGATTACACCTTTTCATATAATTAAGCAAAAATCTAAATAAAATCAGCCACAGTGCTGTTTATTGATAGAGATTTGTACTAGGAGTTTGAAGGTTGAACTAGGCTTTTATTGAAAATAAAAACCCAACATGAGGTATTAACTAATAAAACTTTATGATGGTTAAGGAAATGGCTCTTTCTGGGGGAGTGGCAGGTGGTCAGCAACTTTTGTGATACCGAAATATGTCACAGAAAATATAAAAATAATCATCTACAGTGTAAAACAGCAAAATCAACTTAGAGTTAACAGCACCATAGGCCTGAATTGTGACGAACACAAACACAACACAACTGGACTCTCTCTTAGAAACATCAGAAAGCGCATTTTATATCAAATGTATTAATGTCGATAAAAGTGACAGTCTATTCCAGGAAGAAGCAAAAACGTATTGCATATATCTATATATTCCTTAATGAGATCTCTAACCCTAACATAAATATTTAAAGATCTTTAAAGGCCTTAGGTTATGATTTTAGGAGTATGATTTTCTCTTTCCCTGCTAGCTTTCCTCCAGTTGTCACTCTCTTCCTCCTCCCTCCCCTCCTCTCCTCCTCTCCTTCTCCTGGCCTAAAACATGTATTAACTGCATACTCTATGCCAGGCACTGTGCTAGGCAGTGGGGGCTCTCACTTCCAAGTCTTTGGGTCCTATCTTTTCTATATTCTTCTCTTATTTCACTGCTGGTTCCCTGAACTCTTAGCCAGTATGTCTCCTGGGCACACCTACAAACACAGGCACGCAAAAAATGTGGAGCATTATCTAGCCTAGAATCATTTTAGTTTTGCAAATGTCATGTGTCAAATAATCAAGGCAGATCAAAGAATCTTGGGACTTTATTTCTAAGACAGGCTTCCTGAGAGCCACGGGCTTTGACCCAGACATGGAAGGTTGGAAGACTTTAAGAAGGCAGTGGCAAAATTATTTCAGGTGCAGGAATGACCAGAGAAAATGCAAGACAAACTTTGTGGGAGCAAGGAGAAATTAGCCTTACAGTGTAGAACACTCCTATTTAGAAATAGCCAATGATAGAGTTGGAAAGAAAGACTGAAGCCAAATGGTAAGACATCTAAAAAGGTTTGACATTTTAAAATTGTATCCTATTGGCTCTGGGGAATCCCTGAACGCAGAAGGAAATAACATAATAAAAGCATCAAGGTGGTTACGAGGCACCTGCAGTCTAAGAGCTTGACTTGGGCAGTAAAGTCCAGGGCTTTAAAGCCTGTTCTATCCACTGCTTTATTCTGAACACCTTGAACAAGCCCAGGACATTATAAAGGCTCAATAATATTTGTTGAATAACAAGAAAAGTTAGTGGCACCTGAAGGACCTAGATTTTAAGTCATCGCAGCTTAAATTAGCTCTGTGACCTTGAAGAAGTTATTTAACTTCTTGAAACCTCAGTTTCTACATCTACAAACAGGAGTAATGATGCTACCATTCTCATAAAGTGATTGAGAAGATTAAATTAGAAAATGAAGGTAAAGGGCTTAGCACACTGTCTTGTGTATAGAAGGTAAACGTTAGCCGTTCATAATTAGAATAGAAATCCCTTAAAATAATACAGGAAGCATTGGAAGGAAGCATAAAAACAATAAAACCAATTTAGTGTCTGCTGCAGAGTGGGCCTGAATAATAAGGAAAATGGGATGAATTTAGACTTTCTAAATACATATCAGTAAGATAACGTCCTGAAACACATTCTGACTGTTTTACCAATATCTTCTTCTAAATTGGTATATATATACTCTGGTTTCTCTTCAGATCGTATAAATCTTTCCCCTTTTACTAAACTGGTATATATGCCTAGAATATATTTTAAGCCATTTAAAGAGTGGAAAAGAGAAATAGACGTTCCAAAATAACATGGATTGCGATGTGTGATTCACTGATGATGTATAAATCACTAGTAAGATTCCCATAATCTACAAAATCAGGCAAATATATTAAATACTGAACTAATGGTGACAAATCAGGAGCCACAAGAATAGTGTCTAGCACATGGTAGGCACTGAATAAACATTTGATGAATGAGTGAATGGATGCTTTCTAAATCCATATGGGAGGAGATTTTTAAAATATTTCATTTGACTTCCATGTTTCCAGTTTCTAGCAAATTGAATTCTTCTTCAAATATTTTCTGGAAATTCTGTATTTTTTCAGATCTCTACAGTAAACTACGTTAAAACACTTGAGATCATGATAACTAACTACATACCATATGTTCCAGACCACTGTGTGCTACCTTGTCTCTCTCTAAGGAAACTACTAACCTACTAGTATACTTCAGTAACTGCATTTGAACTACGAACTCAATTGTCAGGAAAACACAGGAAATTCACAGACTTACATATCACAAGCACACTGTGCTTAAATAATGTCAAGTAACATAAAGGGCATGAATGCATGGCTTGGAGATATTATGAAGGATGCAAAAAGGTTTTGTACACTATGCAGTGTAGTGTTATAGTATCATAAAGTCTAGCAACTTTGGAAGGATTCAGGGACATAATGAGTCTATATAGCCCTTCTCTTGAAAAAGAGATTATCAACACCATTAAGCAAATACAATGTTCACATTTTAAAATCTGAATAAATTATTAGTGAGTGCTAGAGTGTGTAATTAAGCTTTTTAGCATAACTTTTTTTCTTAAATCATTCTGGTAGCATTTAAACAACAGCTATCCAAATGATAGCGACACAAATTAAAATTTGCTGTTGGATCATGAAGATGATTAAATATAAAACCTGTAGATAAAGCTTTACCGTGTATCCGTGCCAACAAGATAGAACAGTAACTTGGAGTGATATTTTTACTGGCTATCTAAGAAGGTCCCTCCCTGACAGTGCATTTTCTATAATAAATTTCCTAGATGATGCTCTGTTTTGTGGAAAATAAACCAAGAGAGCTAAAGAAAATATTTTATTGAATTACACACATAACCGTCCACTACTAAGAAAATCCATATCCTAATATCAATCTTGTGAACACCTCAAGGCCAACTCAAATCTTTTAGCGCTTCATACACAATTTCTAATGAAACAAGTTTTAGCCTTTCCCCCACCTCACCCAAATTCAGACAAATGGGTCAGATAAATAGCTTCAAAGTCAATACAACTTTCTAGGTGACAGATGAGAATAATGGCACACCACACAGACAAAGCCAGAATTATAGTAGGCAGAAAGAAACTATAAGCACGTATTATACTAGCTGGTCTATAATATTGACATTTGAAAAGAGAACATAATGACAAAAAGAAAGCAAACTCGGAGAAATGTGGTACACATATCAGTAGAGCATAATGTAATCAGATGTCAGAGCTTAATTTTACTTTTATAAAAAATTACACTAATGGTGTGTTAATTCAGCAATATTATATTCTGACTAATTATTCACTATAATCAAGTTAAATTATATAAAAATTTATCTAATTAGCATTTAGAACAATGCAGTCTGGAAGCTGTTGGCTTTGTGTAACTTGCACAGAAAAACTGATGTAAAAATTTCCTTTTGACTTACATGAAAATTGATCTAATATGTCACAACTTTAGCTCCCAAAAGATTTGATTCTTTAAAGCTATGTGATTAACTTTACTTGTGTACATCTCCCGAAAGAATTGAGGTGCAAAGATGTTCCTGGTAACAGTAGCTGTAATCTTATTAAGTTTATATCTCTGTACTTACCTATTTAATAAAGACAGATATAAAAACAGCATATTTACATACATTTTTTATTTCTTAGTCCAATTTTAAATTTTAAAACATAGATGACATATGGCACACGAAGTAAAACCAAGCAAGGTAAAATCGCACATAGTTTTTATTCCTTCTTTCCTTCTCTTTTCTTAGCTTTCTCTGACTTGCATGCCTTTTTGTTTTTTCTCCTTAAACCACAACTATCATATCAAATATTCTTCCCTTTAAGACACCGCTAATTCTCCTAAGGAAGTGTCAAATTAAAGTAGGCGCAATCTGGAAATACTCACTGTTTTATCTCAAGAGTTCAACGCAATTGCTTCAGCTGAGATAAATGCATGAAGACTTTTCTGAAATAACTTTTACATAAGGATAAAATGATTTCTATACAAAAACAATTACCAGCCAACATTATTATCACCAGAAAATTGTAAGCTAGAATGAGCAATAAAAACATTGTATTTGGAACGAGATATTAGAGAATAGCTATTAAAACATTTTACTCAATTTCTATTACACCTTAAAATGAAAGTCATCAAAATGTCATTACAGGCCTTTTCCCCAGATTCTTCAGAGAGTGAATTTAATCATTTCAGGAAATTGAGCACTATCCACCATTCACTTAAATCCTTTGAAATAACAGCAAAGCAAAACACAACGTGAAATTTATAAGACATTTTATATTAAAATGTGTTCATATACATACATAGATACATACCAAGGGGTACTTGTCTCTGGATACCTAAAATTAAATATTTCTTGGGAAATTAACCACTTATATAAAATATTACCTTCAAGAAGACACGAAGTAAGAAACCCAAGTAAAGGAGCCACAAGTTAAGCTCTATAAAACCCCAGTGTTAATAAAGCACTAACATATCAGGGTTTTTTAAATACCTTCAAAAATCAATTATTGAGAAATTACTTCAAGCCACAATTATTACTTGTACACTGAAGCATGGAACTTTTGCTGATGCTCTACTAAAGAAGGCTTAACATTAGTTGAATAAGTGCAATTAACAATAATACAGGCATGGTTCTTGGTTCCTTCAGAAAACTGGTACTTCGTAAAGAATTTTCAAGCCAAAAGAGACTTTTTGACATCACCTAACCCTGGGTCCTAATTTACTAGTTCTAGAATAAAATCCACATAAAATAAAGATTACTTTTATTGATCTCCAAAATGATCATTTTCTCTACAGAAATAAAAAGCTGCTTATTTTCAAGATTGAAAGGAAACATAGGAAGCACCTGATCGCATTTTATTGCCAAAGCTGGCCAATCTTCAGAAAATGACTAACGATCAAATTCTCTAAGCTGTTCTCTTTAAACCTTTAATGTTAAAAAAAAAATCAAATCTTAAATAATTATATTTAGAGAGCAGTTTTCCAATGCTACTGGTAAGAAGCAGATGAAATGGTTTGAAAATAGTACTTTTAAAAATGTTGAATTTTTACCTTTTGATTCGAGGAGGATGTCACTTCTCATGGAACCCATTTTCCTGAAGACATTCAGCACTGGCCGATTAAGAATAAAACTATTAGGATCTTACTTTAAAAAAAAACTTTACTACAAAGCCACAGTCTCTCTCGGAAGGAAGCTGATGGCGCTTATAAGCAATAAATGCCTTTCCTGATACCTATTTTGTCATCACCATCTTATTAGCAGAGTGGATGTTTTCTGCAGCATCCATCAATTAGCCGTTTTTAAGGACACGGGAAATGTATCAGGGCTCATCTGCTAAGCAAGGCTGTATTACTTCACAGCCTCTTAATCACCACGGCTCCTTTCTAACAAGGTTCTAGAAGGCAAGGAAGCCCAGAGACCATTAAGTAGCACACAAGCAGAATATTACCGGGAGTCACCAATATCAGATACAACTTTCCCTCAAAGCAGCAGCCTGTGACTGAAGGCGACAGATCCGCCCATAGCAGAGCCACAGCACATCTGCCAGCTTGTGCCTTAGCGCTTGGCAATTGCAAAGCAGAGCCCAATATCATCAGACAAACTACTCCTGACTTCTTACTCCCCCAGCAGAATCCAGGCTTTTGGAGAGAGCCTGTCGGTTTCACAGGCACCCCAACTAGAGAGAAGGTAAAGAACACGGAAGGCTCACCCTTTCATAGGCAATCCACCTAGAGCTGCATCATCCGAATCACAAATGAAATGCTAATGTACAAGAAAATGAATGCCAATTTCCTCCACTTTGCTCCAAGTTTCAGTGGCCCCTCCACAATAAAAGATAGCTGTTTGTGGAGGCTGCCTTGTTCCATACCATTAACTCGGAACAAAACATATTTTTAGTGGGACAGCAGTGTTTACTTGTAAGAACTGATGAATTGCTCGGCACCATTTATCACTTGTAGACAAAGACGTTCAGCCACAATTTTGGACATAAATCAAGGTACATGCTCCTCAATAAAAAAAGACTGCTAAGTCCCCAAAACCACGGAGATTGAGGTCAGACTGGCCATAGCAACCACGAACAGGACTTGGGCCTCCAAGAAGGACCTAGCAACCGATAAATGAGTTCAGATCTCTTTTCATCTCCACTGGTGTGAAAGCCAAAATTAAAAAGATTAGATCACCCTGCACCCATTACAAAAGGCGCCACAATGAAAAAGTCATTTCCAGCCTTTGAATCACATCAAATAAATAACATTCATCCCTGCTATAATGAACAACTTTCAAAGTAAATTGAATCTCCATAGTACTGCTTTCCCTGGCTGAACAGTATTTACATAACAATATATCACAGGAAGCTCCGAATGGGTCTTGTAAATGGGGACCTGGGGATAAAAACCATCTTTAGCCCCGATTACTGTATATTCAGACTGCTTTTCAGTCCCCCTCATTTAAACAATGTGTTGTATCAGGAACATAAACAATGTTTTTAAATTGTGGGAAATGAAAGTTTTTGGTACATTTTTAAATGTCTGGACTCATCCCAGTAGACTCCCTTTTGTGGGGCACTGAGAACATAAAAATCACTTAACCTCCTAAATCGATGGCCTGGACTCATTTTTGTGACAAAGAATTCTCATCTATGTGTGCACTTGCTTCTTTGTTCATGCCAGCAATGTTTCACCCTAAATATCTGCTGAGGTTTTTTTTTTTTTGTATTACTTAAAATGAAAACACATTTGCAGATTTCTTTGTAGCGTGCGACTCATTCATTATTTCTCATTTCCTCGAAAGTATAAGATATTCTCTATTGCCATAACAATAATGTCTATTAAGTTTTAGTAATCTCTTTATACAAAGTATTCATCCTCTAAAGTCTAATTTTGAGTCAATTTCTCCTGGTCATTAAAAAAATTAGGACAAATCCCCCCAAATGTGTAGGCTTCCATAAACTATTGTACATTTCATATATATTTCAAATGGAGTAAGTTCCAAATAAGACAGTTAAATCTATGTTGAAAAAATACCATCATAATCATATCTTTTTTTGTGGCAGCTCACGTAGATCTTACTATTTGAACTCCACAGGGAATCTCATTAATTTTTGAAACTCTCTGACCTCAGTACAGTTGAGTGTAAAAATAATTACAAATTAAGAATGAAAGAGCATCCCTTGAATTCTGCATGGCCATATGCTGCTCTATGTTGCACAAAACATTGCTAACTATCATCAAACAGAATTTTTTTTCCAGATATAAATTTAAACAGCATGCCGAATATCACCAGACAGACACAAAAAGCAGCTCAGCCTTCCACTCAGCTCCGTTCACACTTCACCTCCGACGATTCCAGTAACACAAAGCCCCGAGAACACAGGTTTGCAGGCAAGTGACAGCACAGATGATATCCTCACAAAAATATTTCCCTATCCAGAATCGCTTTCTATCTCAATGTTGCAGACACAAGGTGCAGAAGTAGAAGAATCAGGGCATAAATATTTTCTTACCTAAAACTTGTCCGAAGGACGGTCTTGTTATTGTTGTCACCTCCGATGCCCCCTCTCGCCATCGCGGAAATCGGCTCCACACTGTGTACTGCTCTGTGCCTCAGTTACAGCTGTGACACTCATCTGCCTGCATAGAACCTAAGAGAGGAAATGAGAGAAAGAGAGAGAGGATTTGCGCTTGTGTATGTGTGTGCTTGTGTGTGTGCGTGCGTCTGTGTGTGTGTGTCTTTCATAGAGAGAGAAAGAGAGAGAGACTGCTGACTTGAGACTAAGAACCTAAAACCTCCGGCCAAGTCAAGCCTGAACAAAAATGATCAAAGCTCTGTCCTTCATCAAGAGAGTAGACAAATATTTTGTTCTCCTCCACTGAAAAGTGGAACTGTCATTGGGGATTCTCACCAGGAAAGTGCAGACAGAGGCAGACCTTCTCCAGAGTGCTAGTGCTGCCCAGCAGTCCGTGCAGAATACAGGTACCTATTGTTCCAGAGACAGATATGTAGCCAGCCAGTCAGACTCTGACAGATCTCAGCAAACCAGCGAGCCTGCCTTCATTTTAACTCCTTATTTACTAGCACTTTTTGGCCAAATGCAAGGTCTTCTCATCACCCCCGAGAAATAAATGGAGATGATACAGATAAACTCACAGCAGAAACTAATCCTGTATATTTTACAAAGGGGGACTTTTGCTACTATTATTGAAATGCTGAATTTGATGCAAATATCTTATTTTTCTGGGAAGAAATGAAGCATTAGATTACATGAGCAAGACTTAGCGAGTATAGGAAAACCTTGATATTCAAGACAAACAGTGCATCCGATTTAAAAAGAGAGAAATAAGGATTGCTAAAAACATCCTGAGTGTAAATATATATACCACAACACAAACCAGGTAAATGAAGCCAAAGGGGTCCCAACCTTTTGCAAAGGGGTGTGGCACACTGAAAACCTACACAAAAAGCCATCCCAGTAGACCTATTTCCCTAGAGGATAGAGCCTTTGTGGTGTCTCTTTTTCAGACCTCACTGCTTTTTCAAGCACCCCCAAACACCTCCCATTCCCCAGTACTGCACCAGTGTCTAAATTATATCTAAGGCAGTGAAACAAAATTAGGGAAGGTCAGAGTAAAATAACTTACTCTACATTCTCCCGATGGATTCTGAGACCCAGAAGATACATTTCATTCTTTAAATTCCTGGACCTTAATAGATTACAGTAGGGTTCTAACTTTTATCTTTGTGTATTAATTGATTGATTTTCTTTTAAGGAGTGAAACAAGACAAAATACCTTGCATTTGATTGTTTAGCAATACTAGAAGACAAGGAATAGAAAAACAAAAAGAAGAGTAGCTTATCACTCAGTTAAAATAAGAGACGGACCTCTCCTTCTCCAAAAGACTTAATATACAAGCTCTTTGATTTTTTTTTTGAATAAACATCAATTCTCATTAATTGTTACCATTCACTCAAGAAACATATTCTGATATAGTAGGTGTGCTGCATAGTGTAGAAAATGGTTATGAAACTCCTTTGTAAAATCCACACTCAGGCATCACTTAACAAAGCCAGAGGGTAAATCCTCAGTGCGATAGGGGGAGGTTTAGCCATGCATGGCTGTTAATGGTAATGAGACATGTAGAACATATCTACGCACTGCCAAACAGCTTCTTCTAAATATCTAGGGTTTGCATTCTTTATTTTTTGGAAAGAAACTAATAAGAGATTGCATGATGTTTCAAAACTCTGCGCGTGTGCATGCGCGCACGCACAGACACACACACACACACACACACACACACATCCTAAAAAATACAGTTACCTCCTTTCATACTGTCTCTTGTCCTAATCCTAGCACTTTGAAAACATTTCAAGTCATGCTAATTTAGTCAGGGTTGAGCAATTAATATAAGCTTTAGAAACTCTTTCAGAAGTAAAAATTGCTTAACTTGGTAACTTCTGAAAAACCTGCCTTGTGGTTTCTACTCAGGGAGAGCTTCCATTATGTTCAGAAGGGAAAGGACGTCAAAAGCTACCTGAATGACCAGAAAAGTATATGGGGTTTCTGACTAAATTCGTCATAACCCATAAGCCAAGAACAAAACAAGAGAATCTTGTAGCCTGCTTCTTCTAAGTGGGTTGACCTGATTATTTTCAAGCCCATTTTAAAGAACATGTATATCTTTGTAAGGTCAAAGGACAACCTTATTTCTCATTATTATCTTAAGAGCAAAATAGCAGAAGCCCACTTGGTGAAAGAAAGTAGGACAGATTATAGGTAGGTGCACATATAGAACAAAGCTTAATCGCAGTGGAGGTGACAGCTTTCCATGCAAGGCCCCCGTGACTGACTATCTCTAAAGTTGCAGTTTGAAAGAGGCATCTAAGCTCTCACTCCTAAGCATGTGATAAGACTTAGGTGTAAGTACATTTAATTAGAGCATTACCCAGGCCCCATTCAGATGTTATTATCTTTTATGTTTTCTTTTTTTTTCTTTTTGGTCTCTCTATCCCACTTCTGTTGCCTTGAGAAAGCCAAGCTTGGTATGCCAAACAAACTTTAAATATTCAGCTCTTAACATGTTTGAATACAGACAGTTCCCACAGTCAGGGTCCATTATTTTCTAGAGGTATATACAGAGGGTTATTACCATCAGTGAGTCATGGGCACATGTAAATAAAACACAGATACACCATAAAGAGTGTGGATGTGTGTGTGTGTGTGTGTGTGTGTGCATAAAGGAGTATCAGTACTTGTGCAAAATACGTGTTTTATATATGAGTATGCAAAAGCATCATTTCTTTCTCAATACAATTTTTTCTTAAGTCCCTACTGAAATATATCTGTCACTAGAACACCCCTGAGGTCCATTACACAGCTCTAAGTTTATAATTCACATTACAGTCCCTAATTTGCCAAATAATTCACGTCAAGCAAGAGTCCAACATGAAATGCCAACTGTTTCTTGGAAGAAAACAAACCACGACCATTTCATGTGCTAGGATTTTAAGAAGTAAACATTTGAGTATTAGGGGCACCACTCACTAATAGTAGTAAGGGGCAGGGTAACACTCCTGAAAGTCCATTGGGTATCTATCCCTTTGCATCCATATCACTTGATTTGAAATTAGGTTTCTCGGATTTTGTGAAAGGAAAACAGGATACCTTCTTTATATTACAGAATGTTCCAATTGTTACAATATGCCCCAGGACATGCTACCATCACATTCAGTTATTCATTCACACAATAAACTTCATGCTGACATAACTTCTCAGACACTCACTGGGAATGTTAAAAGTAACCCAACTCTACCAAAGTTAAAAATAATCTCTCCACCAAATTAAATATTGTCGAAGTTCTCCATGCAGTTATTAAATATATAGATGATCACTTCTGTGTATAATCTACAAATGGCTTAGATTACATATTAAAATTCTAATTAAAAGTTTTCATCTTATCTCAGTTGGCCGATTTGAGATTAGAGAGCAAATACAGATTTGGCATGAAAGCTCATGAGGAATCAAGATTTCTGATGATTGCAAGTTAGAAATTAGTGGCAGTGTTACAGAGTATTGCTAATAGAAATAAAATAACGTAAAACTATGAACAACTTCTGGGACCCTCCTCAGACAGTGAGTACATAGTGTCATGAAGAGATTCCCTGGTAACTTCTATTCCACAGAAATTTACTTGTTTGAGAGTCGAAGAAAGACATGAGAGATGAAACTTCTGCAGGTGTGAGATAAAATTATGCCCATTATTACATTCCAAATTGAAATATTGAAAAATTTGATCATGTAATTTGCCGGACTAAAAATCATATTATGCAATATAAACTAACGCTTTTCAATATTTAAGATCCAGGATAGAAGAAATATTAGATTTCCACTTAATCCATAACTAAGTGAAAACAATACTTCTGAGAGTGATGTTCTAAAAAGTCATGGCATTACTTCACACCATCTACAGCTTACAACATTTTATAGTATGACCATTTGATAATTAGTAGAAGGAAAGAGATGCGTTTTCCCTAACAATCCTCTTACTGCAACACAATAACACGTTTTATAAATTCTACCTGGTTAATTTCCTGATGTACAGTTTAAATTATATAAATTTGTTTCATAAAAGCTCAATGAAGTATTTTACTCATCAATTAGTAAGCAATCAGATATTCAGAAGTAACAGTGGAGTATTTTGCCTTCTTTCTTCAGATGTAACTGCTGGAAGTCAACCTCTAAGAACATGCATAGGGAGATAAGACTGTGAACATTTTGAATGGTAACAAAGGGAAAGTATTTGTATTGCTGCATATGAAAATGAAACAATATGTTTTCCATAAATGTTTCTATAAATTTGCTCTTAAGTAGTCTGGGACTTGGAAAAATAAATGTCCATGTATCTGATTGATGAGAGTTGATATTTAACACACAAGCATTTCATAGAAGTTGGGAAACTCCCAGAATGGAATTAGGCAGAAAAAAAAGTGAAGATTTTCCTACATTTATTTTGTACAGCATTTTTGAAAAATCTTAGAATATTCCAGAATATGAATATTTTCTTCAAGAATTACTATTCTAGAAATTTTTCTTACCAGACATATGTTATTATTCTACATCACATTCTTTAAGTTACAGAGAACCTACCCAGCTTCTCTAACAGCTGACTCCAGAGCTGCACAGCAATTGGTAGAGTATTCTGAGGCAGGCAGAAGTTCTCATGAAAGTGTTCCTCTCCCTTCCTTCTATCATGTAGAGTCTTCTCCATCCAAATCGTCTGATAAAAGTCAGGATAAAGCATGATTTATTAACATGGCAAAGTCATTATACTCCTGACCTAAAATGTTATTGGACCTTTCCCTAGCTATTGCTATTTCAGGAAGTCTTTTAAAACCAATTTAATTTCCTTCCACCCAGTCAAGTTTTTCTCCACAGATAATTGGCTTTCATTATACACACAAAAAACATCAGTGAAGTCAGTATGTATGAGGCATTTAAAATTAAAGTATGCCCGTATTTGCGTTTGGGTGCCCAAACACACACTTCCATTTGATTCTGTATAATGGATCTTATAACGTATGAGAAAGCACCATTATAACATATGAGAAAGCATTGTAGAAATGTTAAAGGCTAAACAAACAGCCAAGTTAGTCATTAATTGTAGTGGAAGTCCAAAGAAGTCAGTATTGCAGATGGCACTTTTTTTTAAATTTTAAACAAGCACCTTATTGAAAAGCAATAGCTTCTCCTTGCTAATTATACTGAATTTTTGCATGGTCACTACTAGAACACTCTAGGTTTATTTTCTGATTTTTTTCTAATATCATTTACACGACAGCCCTTTTGGGATTTATAGAACTTACCTCGGTGTATTATTGTCATAAAAAATGTGTTTGAGATGCTAGTGCAGAATCGCTAATTGTTCATAAGTACCTTGAAACATTAGATTAGCAATGTTTATAATTGTCTAAATATAGCATGACAATATGAAATCAATTACTATGCATATCAATCTTTGACATTTCAATGCATTACAACTGTCGTACAGTTGCCATAAACTTTTGTACAAAGCCACAGTTTCTATTGCCTGAAAATCTAATGAAGTAGTATTTGATTGTAAACATTGGAGAAATAAGCATAGTGGCACATGCAATGCTGAAACTGATCTACTTACTTGAATATTCATCTGCTCTAAATTTAGACTCTATCCTCCAATATGAAGAATTTCACTTTTGAGAACTTTTCAGTGTCCTCTTGACCCCACAGTCCCTCTTCCATAGGTGAACTCTGATCAAATAAAAAGAGCCCTATCTGCATAATAATACGACTCTTTTATAAAAGTCACTTAACTTCTGAGAACTGACTGATATTCTGAAATGCCTTCCTGACACAGGTGTCCGTTGCTGGCCATTGTCAGATTTGATTCATCGGAGCTTATGTAGTCATAATTGCTTTCATTTTTTCCTCCTGGAGTCCAAGGTAGTGAAGTGGGAATGGCTTCTCCATAATATTTATTTGCTTTCTGATTGGAAGGAAAGAGTTAGCATTTTTCACTTCAAAATCAAAGACAGATACATCCATGGGACAAAACACAGTTTTCTGGTTGAATTTGGGACTGATATTTGCTCCATTTCTGAATGAAACAAAAGAAAACAACAACAAAACACAGGACATAACACTTTGGTGTGTTTGATTCCATCAAGTCACTGTGACTTAAAAGAAAAACCCAGTCAAATGAGAAAAGAAAGGAAACAGTCTAAGCAAATTAGTTTCTCCTCTCAGTCCCATTGCGTCTCCTGAGCCCTCAGACCTGACTGCCGACCAAGCTGCTTTTCCTCCTGTTGAATAGTCACTGTTTCTGAACCGACAGCACTCAATGAAGCTAAGGTCAGACTATATCGAGTTGGCATTTGCAGTGATAACAAATCAGAAATGATAGCATCACAGAGATTTATGAATTTTTTACCCCTGCAGTCACAAACATCAGACGTTTACTTTATAAAGAGAGCTTTTAGATCCTTCCTGCAGTTTCCATAGTGATTTCATTTTTTCCCTTTTATCACAGATTGGCTGAAGAGCTGCTACCCTTTGTGAGTTAAAAGGCTTGTGCTACCAACTGTCGATATAAAAGGTAGCTGAGGCAGAGACGCAATATATACTGCCAAAAATAATTGAAATAGAGAGACATGTCGGTGAAAGATTCCAGAATAAATTTTTTTTCTATATCAATGTGATAGTACAGCAGAAAATAATTTTGCCAGAATTTTCATAATTACTTTGAGAGAAATGTAGTTATATTTTTCGCTGTGAACCATACTTATATGAAAATACTCATCATACGAAACATAATCCTTTCATAAAAGGCTTTAATGTAGCTTATGCTATTCCGTGTGTCTGCGCTTGTTAAACATCAAAGTTCATTACGAAAACATTTTCACTTCAGTTACTTTAGTTTCAGCTGCAATGTTTACTCCAATGTTTATTCTGCTTTTCTCATCTCTCAGCTTATACAACTTTATTTTATTTTATTTTTCCTCTTAAGGAAAAGTGCACTGCACTGCATTTTAAAAACTAATCCAGACTTTCCATAGCGTAACAGTGAAAACTTACGGAAAGAACCAATGCTTTTCTAGCTAGCATGTAATAAAGTGAGGGCTCAGTTCTTAATTTAGTTCTACCTTGTTTTATGTAGTTCTTCTTCCTATTAAAATTGAGCATTTAAATGAACTTTAAATGTTATACTGATTTTTCTTTCAATTCTCATATTATTTAATAATGTTGGCACCTGAATAATCCTAGTCATAGGTTTCTATAATCCAAAGAGAAATGTCTGCTCTCTAACTACTTATTAAATATATTGAATTCTTGTCATCATGCTGTAGATGTATTACAAATAAACTTTTAGCTCAATATGCTGTTTTAAGACTGTGTAGAAAATAACATCATTGCTAGTTTCTACTACAGTTTATCTTATTTTTTATACCATCAGCTTTCCATATCTGAGGGTTCCACACCTGCAGATTCAACCAACTACACATCAAAAATATTAAAAAATAAAAATATAGAACAATACAATGATACAAATAATACAAATATAAACAGTATAGTATGACAACTACTTACATAGTGTTTACATTGTATTAAGTATTATAAGTAATCTAGAGATTATTTAAAGTATATGTGAAGTACAAGTATATGACAAGTATATTATATTAAAATACTATGCAATTTTATTTAAGGGACTTAAGTATCCTTGAATTGAGGTATTTACCAAGGGTCTTGTAACTAATACCCTGTGGACACTGAGGGAAGACTGTATTAAATGACAATAAATATAAAAATACTTGTCATTTTAGAAAAAATAGTATTTCTATGAAAGTAGTTAAGACAGACACTTGGCATTTAAATAATGTGGATTTAGGAGTGCCAATCCCCCCATGAAGTAAAAAATCCAGGTGTAACTTTTGAGTCACCAAAACTTAACTATCGATAGCCTACTATTTACCAAAAGACTTACCAATAACACAATTAATTAACACATAGTTTATATGTTATATATATACAATATACTGTGTTTTTATAATAAAGTAAGCTAGACGAAAGAGAATATTATTAAGAAAATAATAATGAAGAGAAAATGTATGTACTATTTATTAAGTGAAAGTGGATTAGCATAAAGGTCTTCATCCTTGTCCTCACATTAAGTAGGCTTAGGAGGTGGCAGAGGAAGGCTTGGTCATGCTATCTCAGGAGTGGCAGAAGTAGAAGAAAATCTGCATACAAATGGACTAATGCAGCTCAAACCATATTGTTCAATGGTTAACTAATATATCCTTATATATTTCTTAAAATATTTCAATTTCTAAAAAAATATAGGTATCTATGGTCTCTGTTTCATGGTTACTGCAACATACACTTTTTTCCATTTCATATTTTCTTTCTTCTAATTTCCAAAGTACATATAGCCTAAACAGGCTAGTTATTTCTGAATTTTTACGCAGTGTTAACAAAATTATGCACCATAGTAAGATTTATTCTTTTCCTTTTCATCCTACTTTCATTAGGGGAAACAAGCAATAAAATGGACTTTGAAAGAAAAGATATGAATTGATTGATTGATACGCTAAGAATTTCAAGAGTTCATGGGACAATTAGGCATGGTATAAGGAACCTATTTTAGTCAAGCTCTTTGCGGGTCAAGGAATAGAGTTTTGTTTTGTTTTGTTTTTTCTTAACTCACCTTGACAAATGGTATAGTTATGTGTAAGAAAACACAAAGTAGGCCAGGTGCAGTGGTCCATGCCTGTAATCTCAGCACTTTCCAAGGCTGAGGTGAGAGGATTGCTTGAGCTCAAGAGTTCAGCGTCAACCTGGGCAACATAGTGAGATCCCACATTTATAAAAAAAACAATTATTTAAATTAGCTGGGAGGATCACTAGAGCCCAGGGAATTGAGGCTGCAGTAAGCCATGATTTCACCACTGTACTCCAGCTTGGGCAACAGAGCAAGACCCTGTATAAGAAGGAAAGAAAAGAAAGAAAGAAAAGAAGAAAGAAAGAAAGAAAGAAAGAGAAAGAAAACACAAAGTAATAATTAACATAGAACTCTCACTCTAATCTATAGAATCATACTTCTGACCTGCACAGACACTAAAACAGGAGTCAAAAGAGTACTGGAGACCTGGTCTTCTAGAATTTATGGATTCAGTTATTGAACAAATTCTTAAACACAACACATGCCAGACACTTTGGTATATGTTGGCTGTATCTCCATTTGTTAACAAGAGACAGCATCTTTGCCTTCATG
This sequence comes from Cacajao melanocephalus, assembly GCA_963573385.1. Taxonomy (NCBI): domain Eukaryota; kingdom Metazoa; phylum Chordata; class Mammalia; order Primates; family Pitheciidae; genus Cacajao; species Cacajao melanocephalus. Next base: position 119,041 of record CAUYLG010029130.1, read on the forward strand.
AGCCTTGCAGCCTGGAGAGGAAGTCGGGAGGAAAAAAGAAGTAGTAAGCAAATATGATATAATTTTATTAAGGAAAATAGACTATCGTCTTCAAGATAGTCATTTATAATCTGGCACTTGAGGAATGAAGAGGTGGCTGCCGCACATCAGTCATGTGAGAGGAGTATTTCAGACATAGTGTAATAATTCTATGTTTGAAGAAATGGAGGGAGGCTAGTGTAGATGCAATAAGGGGAGCATGGCAGCCCCAGACTTGGTTACAGAAGGCACAGACTATGGTTCGGGTCAATTTAGTTCTAAGCATAAGGGAATATCATCGAAGGGTTGTAAGCAAAGGAAGAACATGATTGAGTTTTATTTTTAAAGCGCATCCAGGGTAGCACGTGTAAAATAGCTTGGAATAAGATGAATGTAGAAATAAGGAAATAAATTAGGAAATTACTGTAGAGACCCAATAAAGAGATGCTGATGACCTGGACCAGGGGAATGCTGTCAAGAGGAGACAATGAAGACGGATTTGAGTAGATAATGGGGGTAGAATTGTCAGCCTGTGGAGATGGATAGGCTGTGGGTGGGGAGTCAGAAGAATGAGCCAAGGACTCCCAGGTTGTTGTGACGCAGTGGGTCAGGGCAGGTGGGTGGGTACAGGGAGGGAAGAGGAAATAGTGGGATAAGAAATACAAAGGAAAAAAATATTTATCATGGTAGAAAAAGCAAAACTTTAGTTCTAGACTTATCAGATTTTATACATCTATGGATGTCTCAGAGAAATGGTGTGGGATGGAGACATAAATTTGTGAGTTGTCAGTATATGGATAGCATTTAAAGATATTTGTTTGTTTTCCATGAAAAATAAACCACCTAGGAAAATCCTATGAAAAAGAAGACAGTGAATCCTAAGTGGGAGATGTGAGAAATGTCAACATTTAAAGGTCTGGTAAGAGGAGGAGAACAAAAAGGTAGGGAGAAAACAAAGAACCTAGAGTGCCTCAGAAGCTCAGAAAAAAGGCTATTTCAGAAAGGGCAAAATGACCAACCATGCAAAATACTGCAACAAGGTCAAGTAAGACAAGAATAGAAAAAATATTTTGAATTAATTTACATGGAGTTCACTGGTGGCATTATGAAATGCTGGAGGTACAGCTACATCATAAAGGGTTGATGAATAACTGGGAAGTAAAAAAGCAGAGACCTCATGTTTGGGCAAATCATTGAGAAGTTTAGTAGTAAAAGGAAGCAGATAGTCTAAAAGCTGTTGGAGAGGTGATGGGGTCAAGGGTGGTTTCCTTAATTTCTGGCAATATTGAAGATTCTGGAATGTGTTAACAACAATGAGATTAATCCATCAATAAAGAAGGTTTTCTCACGCCTGTAATCCCAGCACTTTTGGAGGCTGAGGCAGGTGAATCACCCGAGGTCAGGAGTTCACGACCATCCTGGTCAGTATGGTGAAATCACATCTCTACTAAAAATCCATTTAAAAAAAAAAAAAAAAAAAAGGCTGGGCAAGGTGGCTTATGCCCGTAATCCCAGCACTTTGGGAGGTGGGTGGCTCACCTGAGGTCAGGAGTTTGAGACAAGCCTGGACAACATGGTGAAACCTCATCTCTACTAAAAATACAAAATTAGCTGGGCATGGTGACAGGCACCTGTAATCTCAGTTACTCAGGAGGCTGAGGCAGGAGAACTGCTAGAACCTGGGAGGTAGAGATTGCAAGTGAGCTGAGATCATGCCATTGCCCTCCAGCCTGGGCAAAAAGAGCTAAACTCCATCAAAAAATAGAAGAAGAAGAAGAGGAAGAGGAAGAAGAAGAAGAAGAAGAAGAAGAGGAAGAAGGAGGAGGAGGAGAACGAAGAGGAAGAAGAAGGAGGTTTGATGATTAAGGAAAGAGAAAATGAGAAAAGCACTGAGCTCTCTGACAAGGCAAGAAAGGAAGGGATTTAGAGTGCAAGTGGGAGGATTGAGTTTTGCTGGGAGAAGAGACATTTCCCCCACTGTTAATAGGAGAGATGAATAAACAGCCAATGAGGTGTGTAGATTTGGTGTAAGAGGAGAGTGAGTTCTTGACTGACCAAGGGCTTCCGTTTTCTAAATGAAGTGTGAGCCACAGTGATCAGCTAAGTGCAAGGGGAGGAGAGAGGATGTGGAAGTTTAAAGAGAGAAAAAGTATAAAATGTGTCATCTTGAGTTAAAGAAAACTTATTCAAGACACTTCTTATAGACAGTAAGGAAGACTTTATTTAAGAAAGCCTCCAAATTGGAAAGGAAGAAATCTAATTATCCTTGTTTGCAGATGACATGATCTTATATTTAGAAAACTTAAAGACTCTACCAAAAAAACCCTCCTAGAACTGATAAACAAATTCAGTAAAGTTGTAGGATACAAAATCAGCATGCAAAAATCAGTAGCATTTCTATTTGTTAACAGCAATCAATCTGAAAAAGAAATCAAGAAAACAATCAATTTTGCAGCAGCTACCAAAAAAAAAAAAAAGAAAAGAAAAAAACCTAGGAATAAATTTAACCAAAGAAGTGGAAAATCTCTACAAGGAAAACCATAAAACGCTGATGAAAAAAATTTGAGATGTATATAAAAAATGGAAAAATATTCCATGCTCATGGATTAGAAGGGTTAATATTGTTAAAATGTCTACACTACTCAAAGTTATTTACAGATTCAACACAATCCCTATTAAAATACCAATGACATTTTTCACAGAAATAGAAAAAAATCCTAAAAGTTGTATGAAATCATGAAAGACCCCAGATAGCTAAAGCAATCCTCACCAAAAACAGCAAAGCTGAAGGCATCACATTATCTGATGTCAAATTAGACAATGAAGGTATAGTAATCCAAATAGCAAGGTACTGGCATAAAAACAGACATATAGACCAATGGAACAGAATAGAGAACCCAGAAATAAGTCCACATACTTACATCCAACTTATTTTTAACAAAGGTGCCATTTTAACAAAGGTGGCAAGAACACTGGGGAAAGAACAGTCTCTTTAATAAATGATGCTGGGCAAGCTGGATCTCCATATGCAGAAGAATGACAGGCGATCTCTTTTTTTCACAATATACAAAATCAACTCAAAATGGATTAAAGACTTGAATGTGAGTCCTGAAGCTATGCAATTACTGAATAAAAACATTGGGGAAATGGTAAGGGTATTGGTCTGGGGAAAGATTTTTGGCAGGGGGATAAGATATTGAAAGCACAGGAAACAAAAGCAAAAATAGACAAATGGGATTAAGTAACATTGTAAACCTTCTGCATAGCAAAGGAAACAATCAACAAAGTGAAAAGACAACTACAGAATGGAGAAAATATTTGCAAACTATCCATCTCACCATCTGACAAGGAATTAATGCTCAGAATATATAAGAAACTCAGACAATTATATAACAAAAATTTGATTAGGAATGGGCAAAATATCTTTTGAGAAATGAGGACATACAAATGACCAACAAGTAGATCAAAAAATGCTCAACATCATTAATTATAAGGGAAATGTGAATCAAAACAACTATGACTATTATCTCACCCCAGTTAGAATGGCTATTGAGAAAAGACAAAAAATGCAATGCTAACAAGGATCTGGAGAAAGGAGAAACCTCGTACACTGTTGGTTGGAATGTTAAGTAGCATAGCCACTATGGAAAACACTGTAGAGGTTCCTCAAAAAACTAAAAATAAGACTACCATATGATCCATCCATCCCACCACTGGATATATAGCCAAAAAAGAGATGAAAATTGGTTATGTCAAAATTGGTATGTCAAAGAGATATCTGCACTCCTGTGTTTATTACAGCACTATTCCTAATAACCAAAAAACGCAATCAACCTAAGTGTCCATTAGTGGATGAATGAATTTTTTAAAATTTGGTATATATGCACAGTAGAATATTATTCAGCCATAAAAAGAAGAAAGTTCTGTCATTTGCAGCAATATAGATAGAACTGGAGGTCATTGTGTTAGGTAAAATAAGCCAGGCACAGAAAGACAAATATCACACGTTCTCACTCATATGTGGGAGCTGAAAAAGTGTATCTCATGGAGATGAGAGTAGAATGATGGTTAACAGAGAGCGAGAAGGGGAGAGAGGAGGAAAGAAATGAAGAGAGGTTGGTTAATGGGTATAAAAATACAGTTAGATAAAAGAAATAAATTCTAATATTCAATAGTACAGTAAGAAAATTACAGTTAACAATAATTTACTGTGTCTTTCAAAATAGTTAGAAGAGAAGATTTGTAATGTTCCCACCGCAAAGAAAAAAATAAATGTTTGAAGTAATGGATATCCCAATTATCCTGATTTGATCACTACACACTGTATGCCTGTACCAAAATATCACATGTACTTCCAAAATATGTGTAATTATTACATATCAAAAATAAATAAAATAACAGAAAATCTAAAATAAAATAGACTACTGAAATGAGAGGTTTTGCAGTAGGAGAGATCAGCTCAACTCCGAATACAACAAGGATGAGTGGGAATTTATAGCCAACAAGCAGAGTGGGGCTCAGTGGATAGAAAATTACTAGAAGAAACATCAGGATAGGGGAGATTCTGGCTACACTGACTTGATAGGTGTCTTGCCAAAGACAGGTCAGATTGATAAGATATTATGAATTGGGGATGAGGAATTTGATCAGATATTAAGAGTGCTCAAAAACCCAGGATGGAGGATTTTCATTAAATGGATCCAGCAGGATTCTTGCTTAAATTTGACTAAGCAGGGCAAGGACAGAGCCCAAGGTCAGGTCCTCATTACAAAAGGGCTCAGTGGAAGCTGTCTAGTTTGGTCAAAGAGAGTCATTGTTACTTATGGGGTAGAAACATGAGCTTACTAGGTAAATATAGAAGGATTGTCAAGCAGGCAGGTTTAAGTGCTCATTTAAGGTTTAAGACCTTAAATTTAAAGTGAAACAAAATTCTGAATGCATGTTTGATTTTTTTTTTCTCAATAAAGTTTAACTGCTTGACTTGAGAAGGTACCAGGCTGGGGCTGTGCCAAGTAAAACAACAGAGGGAATTAGATAAAATAAGTTAGAAGCATTTGCTGAACCATGGTTATATTAATGGAATGGAAGCCTGTTTTGGGAAGGAGGAAAGGGAAGCCTTCCTCTCTTATCAGGAATGAAAATGGTTGGTGGTCTATGGATTGCAGCTCTTGATAAGGTTGAAGGTTGTATACATGAAGAGTCAAGATGAAAGTAAGGGAGACAGTGATCTCAGAATGAGATATCTGAAATGGAAATATCGGAAGTAGTAAAGTTTCCATCAAGGCCAAGGGAACACATGACATTTCTATTTCCTGTGGTTTGTAGTAGCCACAAAAGAGAAGTGGGTATTCTACGAAAGCAGATAGTAGAGAGCTCTAAGTAAATAGAGATGGAAGTCTGTGTATTCCAAAGGGAATATCAAGTGGAAAGATGCCCAAGGGTGTTGAGAACTTATCAGAATTTCAACTCTGGAAAAAACTACAAGTGATGAAAAAGAAAAATCAATACAAGTTTGAAGATAGTAGTATTGTTTGACAGGCTGCACTTTAAAAGAGCTAGATTAAATGAAGGTATATATAAAAGAAAAGGGTTGGGCGCTGTGGCTCACGCCTCTAGTCCCAACATTTTGGGAGGCCAAGGTAGGCAGATCACTAGAGGTCAGGAGTTCAAGACCAGCCTGGCCAACATGGTGAAACCCCATCTCTACTAAAAATACAAAGTTAGCTGGGTGTGGTGTTGCATGCCTGTAGTGCCCACTACTTGGAAGGCTGAGACAAGAGAATCGCTTGAACCTGGGAATCGGAGGTTGCAGTGAACTAAGATCATGCTGCTGCACTGCAGCCTGGGTGATGAAGTCAGACCCTGTCTCAGAAAGAAAGGAAAGGAAAGGGGAGGGGAGGGCAGGGGAGGGGAGGGGAGGAGAGGAGAGGAGAGGAGAGGAGAGAAGAGGAGAGGAGAGGAGAGGAGAGGAAAGGAAAGGAAAGGAAGAAAAAGAAAGAAAGAAAGAGAGAGAGGAAGGAAGGAAGGAAGGAGGGAGGGAGGGAAGGAGAGAGACAGAGAGAGAGAAAGAAAGAAAGAAGAGAGAGAGAAAGAAGGAAAGAAAGAAAGAGAGAGAGAGAGAGAAAGTAGAGCACATATCAAGAAATAAGAACAAGATAACAATGACTGTCAAGAAGGAAAAGACCAGAACAAGTTGAGTTGTGTAAAAAATGTAATAAATGAAACAGACTTTTAAACTTATATTCTGAGGAAGAACAAGAAAGAGATCAACTACTTGGGGCAAATGGGGTCATTCATTCAGGCAGTTATTCAATGAGCTTTTACAGAGTCCCTACTGTGTGCTAGGAATTCAACAGCATGAGACTGAAAAATACAAACCTTGCCCACAAAAACAAACACAAATTTTAAAGTGACAGTTAATAATAAATGAGTGACTACCATGAGACACGCACTATTTTAAGCAATTTCCATATATTAGCTATTAAATCTTAATAATAACCCTATGGTTGTTATAATGTAAATACTAATATCATACCCATTTTACAGGTGACAGTTTTGAGGCAGAGAGAAGTTGACTAAATTATTTAATAACACACAATTTATATAGAAGAGGCACTGTTTGAGTCCCATGTATAAGCTTGTAAAATCTGTAAATCTATCAGAAACTCATGAGGCAAGACGTGTTTTAGAACTCAGAAATCTTTTGGACTTCAGAAATATAAAATAATGCATATACAGTCATCCTTTCATATCCATGGGACTTGGTCCCAGGACCCCCACAGATGACAAAATCCCCAAATGCCAAAGTCTCTCATATGAAATGTTATAGCATTTGCATATAATCTATGCTCATACAGATGGTATACTTTAAATCACCTCTAGGTTACTTGTAATTCCTAATACAGTGTACATGCTAAGTAAATAGTTGCTACACTGTATTTTAAAATTTGTATTATTTCTTACTATTGTATTATTTTTATCATTTTTTTCCCAAGGATGTTTGATTTACAGTTGGTGGAACCAATGGGTTGTAGAACCCACAGGTGTGGAGGACTCACTACTTTTATTTCATAATGTCTCTAGGATAGTCCAAGTGATTATGATGAACTTACTAAATGTTTTTGTAGTGAAACATATTAGTTTAATACTAAATGGAATAATAACTAAAGATTATAAACTTTACATATCAGTCCAGGTTAAGTTGCGTGGTCAAATGAGTTTTACTATCAAGAGAAGAAAGGAAGAAAGACAAGAAGGGGAGAAGAGAGGAAGGGAGAGAAGGAGGGAAGAATGGAAATAAGGGGGAAAAAGAGAGGAAAGAAAGAGCAAGGAAATCTTGGTTTTCAGTTCCTCTCTAATTCTTGAATTGCAGATAAAGAATTTGGGTCTATATTCTATACAGATCACAGAGTGATAAAACAGGTGAAATTCAAAATGTTTAACAGTATAACTGGGGCACTGGCCAACTAGAAGGAGAGACTGGAAACTAGTCTTGGGGAGGAATCCTAAAGACCACATACAATGTTGATAGTTAACCTTTTAGTTGTTGTATTTTAAGAAAGTGCAATGAATGACAGAGATGTGGCTTGGGAATGCCAGGGAGACAGTGAGTGAGAACACTGCCAGGGAGACAGTAGAGAGGTACCTTTGAGACAACAACTTCTAAGAACAAACAATAGGAAATATTGTAATATATTACCAATCAGTACCTTGGAGAGAGATCATTACACAACACCATGACAATACTGTTATAATTATACCTATAATAATATATATATATATATATATATATATATATATACACACACACACACACAGAGTGGTAGAGCAGAAAGGAGAAACATGTATACATAGAAGTGGATGGGGGCAGGGAGGAAGAGAATCAGGATGTTTTCTCATTGCTTTTATACTTTAATAATAAAAAAAATGATGGCAAACACAGATCTCATATGTGCCAGGTACTCTTCTAAATACTTTATACTTTAAAAAATACTTATGGAGGGGCCAGGCACAGTGGTTCATGCTTGTAATCCCAGCACTTTGGAAGGCCGAAGTGGATAGATCACAAGGTCAGGAGATCGAGACCATCCTGGCCAACATGGTGAAACCCATCTCTACTAAAATAGAAAAAATTAGCTGGGTGTGGTGGTATGCACCTGTAGTCCCAGCTATTTGGGAGGCTGAGGCAGGGGAATCGCTTGAACCCAAGAGGCAGAGGCGGAGATTATAGTGAGCCAATATCATACCACTACACTCCAGCCTGGTGACAGAGCAAGACTCTATCTCAAAAATAAATAAATAAATAAAAACTTACTGAATCCTCACAATAGCTCTGTAGGAGTGTGCTACTATTATCCCCAGTTTTCAGACAAGAAAACTCAGGCACAGAGCAGTTAAAATCTTTCTGCAGGCTAAATAGTTGCTAGGTGGCAGAGCCAAGACTTGAACTTAGGCAGTCTGGCTTCTGTGTCCATGCACAAAACCACCACACTAGACACTCTATTGTAAATTCATCTTTACACAGCAGTCCCTTACCCTGCACCAAGGATCTGAGCCTGGGACCAGGTGTCATTCATTTCCTCATCCTCTGCACAATGCCTAGGTCATAATAAATACACAATAAATAGTAGTTGTGATTGCTGTTATTTTATGAAAAATGCCAGAAAGATACTGAACAGTTAGGAGGAGAACTGAAGGAAAGAGTCTTAGACAAGGAGCACAGTGTGAGCAGAGACATAGAAGCCTTTGGCAGCAACTCCCATTGTGATTCCATTTTCAGTACCAAAGGAAATAATCTTCAAATTGAAAGAGGTGGAATCAACAGGGGTTGCAAACTCAAAACACTTCATGGGGCAGTCCAGTAGCATAAATGTGTGAAAATGCTAAGTGAAGAAAATAGAAAGCTTAGTAAGAACTGGAGGAACCAGGGAGTGAATGCCCTGCCCATAAGCATTCAAGTTCAGACTCCCTGAAGCACTTCTTTTGTATCTTTTGGCTTAGAGAGATTTAAAAGGAGATGATTTTTTAAAAGAATGTAGGGGTTTGGGAAAAAAAATAACTCTCAGAAAAAATTATGAGCTGATAGAACCATTTGGTCCTCTTTGTATAAATAGATTGGGGAAGAATCCAGAATGTAGAACATGGATGTACCCATACCAAGAAAAAGGAGAACAGTTTGATTCCTGAGTCTACAAATCAACGAATCTGACAATGATTTCTGGGGAAGACTCTAGTAGAGACGATTGAATAGATAACGTATGAGCAATTAGCAGAGAAGTCAGAAATAACTGGAAGAACCCTTGGATTATTAAAACATGAGTTACCCTAAACTAAGTTTAATTATTTCTTTGAGAAGAGCTTTCCAGGCTAGTAGATCATTGTCTTAAGACCTCTTGTGGATAAGATGGAGAACCCTGGGATGGATCTGTGGTTAAGACCTTGGTCTCTGTTCTCTATCCTGGTGAGATTCTGTAAAGAGTATTACGTTGGAATCAAAGATACAAGAAGACCATAAGCAGTGGAAGCTCATCTAGAGAATGCAACCAGGTTGGTCAAGTAACTCGAAACTACCTCATTATATAGAGTAACAAACATATATGATCTAGAGAAAGACAAGAGTAGAAAAGGAAAAACAAAATGCTCTCTTTAAAGGCTTTAGAGCATGCTACATGGAGGAAGAATAAAGTGTTTAGTAACATATAACAGACTCCTTTGTAAGACAATGAGATCCCAGTTGCTGGACCCCCATGGCTGTTGGGAAAATGTCTTTCTAGTAAGTGGTGCAAACTCAGACTTAGTCTTTAAGTAAGAGTCTCAACCAGTTCTATAACTTTATTAATAAGAAAATGGATAAAGGAGAAAGATGATTTTGTCCAATGCCATATAGTGCTGGGAGGAAACCCAAGATTCTGACTTTCTAGTTCAGTGATGTGTCAGCAATTCTATGGCACTTGGAAGCAATTTGGCTCCTTCTTCGTGGTACTGAAACTAAAGGAAGATAATGTTAATTATCCCACTAAACTCTATTGCCTGTCCCCAAAGCTATAGGGTTCTAAGTGGAAGAAGCTAGACAAGTTCAAAACAATATTCAGCCTGACAATATTTCAGTGGCATATTCTTTAAGTGTCATATAGCAATTGGCTCCTTTGAAAGAATTTAATCTGCTTCGTGAAGCAGACTGAATTTGACTTGCTGGTTTGTACTAAAATTCTGCTATTTTCTGGTTGATAGTCAAATCTATTAAACTGACAGAATTTTAAACCAAGTATGCAAATACTCTATCAATACATTAACAAAAGTTTGGTGTGCCAGTAAGCAGCAATTTTCAATCACAAGTACATGCATGTTTTCCTGTCATTTACAGCAGCAACCACCATAGGGGTCATTATAAACCACTTAAATACTCAATACAAAACAAACAAACAAAAAAAATCAGTACATCTTCCATGTCAGGTAACTCTGACAAGAAATATTTTCAATGAAGCCCTTGCTGAGAGCCCTCAAACAGCCTATCTCTATAAAATGAAATGCAAAGACTTCACCCAAGCAGAGCTAAGTGGCTCCACCAATTTAGAAAAGGAAGAGAAGTTAGGATTTAGCATACCTCTTTTATATACCAGACACTGTCAAATCATGTATCCCTCATAGCCATCTGTGAACTGTTATTTAATACATGCATATTTATCTGCATATTATTTTATAAAAACAATTTCAGTTTGTCTATGAAGCAGGAACTAATATTCTAAGTTTGCAGATAAAGAAACTAAGGACTAAGATTCTAAATGTAGTTAGTTTGCCTAAGATTTCAGCTAATAAGTAAAGGGACCCAGAATTGAACATATTTACACCAAAATTTTGTGGATTCCTTCTGCTGTACAGGTACTACATGGATTAAAAGTGGTAACTTCTAGATGACATAGAAGTGCCAAGTTTAGGAAAAATAGGCTTGAGAGTTGATATGCTTTTATGTCATTATTATGGTATTTCTACAAAATTTATATATATATATGTATATGTATATATATATGTATATATATGTGTGTGTGTATATATATATATATATATATATATAGAGAGAGAGAGAGAGAGAGAGAAAGAGAGAGAGAGAGACGGAGTCGCACTCTTTCACCTAGTCAGGAGTGCAGTGGCACAATCTCGGCTCATTGCAAACTGCACCTCCCGGGTTCAAGCCGATTCTCCTTCCTCAGTCTCCCAAGTAGCTGGGATTACAGGTGCATGTCACCACATCTGGCTGATTTTTGTATTTTTAGTAGGGACAGGGTTTCCCCATGTTGGCCAGGTGGCCTCCAACTCCTGACCTCAGGTGATCCACCCACCTTGGCCTCCCAAACTGCTGAAATTACAGGTGGGAGCCACTGCGCAAGACCAAAATTTATATATTTTCAAGACAGACTTTTTCATCATTCTGTCTTTAAACCAAGTCAATGAGAAAACTAGTTTTGATATACAGATAAATGCATCACTTTGTCCAACCTTTGTCTTTCTTCATGAGTTGGTATGGTTAGGAAAGGATTTTGGGGAAGGAGGTGTGGGAACCAGAATTCTCATCACTATTTCAGCATGTGTGCTTTCTGGGTACCAGTTTCTTTGTATGTAAAATGGCAGACACTGAATAGATTACTTATACAGCCCCTTCTATCTCTGACCTTCCATAATTTTTAGTTTCTTCACTTTTTTCTCTCAAAAACTCAAAGTAGCTCCATATAGGAACATACCCAGAAGGCACTGCAAAGTGGAATAAATATGAGAAATTAAAAATCAAAACCTGAAGCAACCTTCTTCTTTGGTTCCAGAAGACAAAGGCCTAGATTACAATACATTAAAAAAATATATTTCCCCCTTGCTACCTCAGGCTTTCTGATTTAGTATAGGATCAAGGGTAGAAATAAGAAATGTGTTGGAAAATTTGATCTGCTTCTTGTAATTCTAATCCAATTATAAGCAGAAAATGCCAAATATATCTTCTAAAAACCCATCATTAAATTCCTTGCTCACTTTTATAAGCTTAAGAGTTTAGATAGTTTTGATGCAAATTCTAGACTCCTGGGTACCTTTCATATTCAACCAACATAAGAAGTAAATATGCAAAATTTTACAAGATCAAAAATTCTTCCTCAAGGACACTTAATTAGACTCATTTCTTTCTCTTTTTCTTCTTTTTTCCTGTTTTGCTTTATATTGTCTGAAAGGAAGATTTGCTTTTGTGGTAAAACAACACTGATGTTGACACAAGTTAGCTCTCCATAATAAATGATAAGCAGAATTATTAATTGTTTCATTCACTTATTCATTCAACAAATATTTGTGAAGTGCCTACTACATACGAGGCACTGGAATAAGCACTGGGAATAAACACTGTGTAAAAATAGACATGCTAATTGAGCCTAGAGCTGGTGGAGGAGAAATGAAATACAAAGGAAAGAGACAGATTCTTTGAGAACATATAACAGGACAGCAAGTCCAGGAGGTCAGTGAAGGCTTCCTGGAAGAGGAACAGTTGGTCTGAGATCTGAAGGATGAGTATTATTCAGATAGGCAAAGATGAGGTACCAGTTGGTACAGGCAGAAGAAGCATACACAAAGCACCTGAGATGGCAGTGCACATGGCAAATATGAAGGAAGTCAGGAAGATTTTCTGTTGGGTTTTTTTCTTTCTTTTTCATTTTAATCACTCTAAGTTACTTTACCATTTTCCCTGGAGACCCCTCCAAAAAGTTTTGTCTTTGTACTTTAGTAACTTCTTACTAAGTTTTACTGAGTGTTTGGAGTCATTTTTTCTGTTTTCTGGAAATGGTGCACCTTCCCAATAGGGAGGTTAAATTATTTAGTCACTTTGGGAATATTTTCTTTATGTGTTTAAATATTTGTTCTATTTTATCAATTTGATTTTCTTTTTCTGAGACTCTAATTATGTATATGTTGGATTTCCTATGCCTGTTCATAACCACTCTCCTGGTCTTTGTGTTTTTTCTTTTTTGTTAAGACAGAGTCTTACTCTGTCTCCTAGGCTCCAGTGCAGTGGCACAATCTCAAGTCACTTCAACCTCCACCTCCCAGGTTCAAGCAATTCTCCTGCCTCGGCCTCCCAAGTAAGTGGACTATAGGTATACACCACCACACCTGGCTAATTTTCATATTTTTAGTAGAGACAGGCCTGTCTTGAATTCCTGTCCTCAAGCGATACTCCTGCCTCGGCCTCCCAAAATACTGGGACTACAGGTATGAGCCACTGTGTTGGCCACAGTTATTTTTCCTATCCTTCCTCCTCCCTTTTTTCCCTTCCCTCTCTTCTCTCCTTCATTATTCTCTTCCTTTCTTTCTTCATTCCCTTTCAGTTGATTTGCTCAGTTTTCTTTTCTGTTTTTTTTTTGTTTGTTTTTGAGATGGAGTTTTGCTCTTGCTCCCCTGGCTGGAGAGCAATGTCATGATCTCACCTCACGGCAACATCCCGCTCCCGAGTTCAAGCAATTCTCCTGCTTAACCTCCCAAGTAGCTGGGATAACAGGTAAGTGCCACCACACCCAGCTAATTTTGTATTTTTAGTAGAGACAGTTTCACCACGTTGGTCAGGCTGGTCTCAAACTCCTGACTTCAGGTAATCCATCTGCCTTGGCCTCCCAAAGTCCTGGGATTACAGGCATGAGCCACCGCACACAGCCGATTTGCTCAGTTTTCTCATTCCTGGTCTTTGCATCTCTTACTGTGTTTTCAGCAATGTCTGTACTTGGTATACTCCTCATTCATCTTCATTTCCAGTTTCATTTTGATTTTTTTCACTTTTTCCCAAGATCTCTAGGTGATCATGTTTCAACTGCTACTGTTTTTGACCATCTCTTCTCTGAAGTTCTGTATTCTAGGTTGTGTTCTTGCTTCTAGAGGCAATTAACATATCATTATTGTTATTTAATTCACAATTAAATATATTTTTAAATTTTCACCTGCCCAATTGAAACTTAAAAAGAAATTTTTGCTGAGTATTCTTCTTCTACCATTATATGAATATTTGTGATTCCTTTCAACATTTTTATTGCAGCATCTTTATCTGTTCCATGTTGTAGTTCATCTTGAAGTAGAAAATTTTCTTTTTCTGAACCCACTATTTACAGGAGGGGGGTCTGTGTGTAGAGAACACCCATGACCATGTTTTAGTTGAGTAGGAATTTTCTTTTTTGACCCAGGAGATTGTGTGGGACTTTGGCCTCTAAATATCTCTCAGCTAATAAGAGGGAGCCAAGAGTGGGGTGGCACAGGCTGCTTCCTGTAAAATTTGACTTTTCTGTGTTTTTCTCCTTTGGCTGGAACTCTTTTGGTTTTCAGAACCAAATCAATTCCAGGAAAACTCCTGTTTCCAGCTGGTGCATATCTCTGCTGTAGTAATAGACCAAGTATTTAGGGTTTTGCATTATGTTGGTGGAAAAATGATGTAATAACATTTTTGAGTTATTCTTCCTCCTCTATGTAATTTCATATGATCTATACTACTATTGACAGTCACGTCATCCATTTTCTAATTCAGGGTTTCAGTCTATGGCTGTATCACCCTGAACATGCCTGATCTCAGCTGATTTGGGGGTGTCAGTTGTCTCTTAATTTAATCAGAAATAGATCTTATATTTCTTATTTACATTTGCCTACTTCCTTGGAAGGGGAGGAGATTTCCAATAGGATAAAAGAAAATTCTAACTTTACACCACCATAATAGAATCAGAAGTATTTATAGTTAAATAGTTTAACCCAAACACTTCTGTAAATGTATTTCAATAATGGTTTTTAGGCCTGATCAGAAATAACCAGAAATCATAAGAGATGTGAGTTAACAGAAGTGTTTTCATTTACCTAGCAGTTTATTCTGGTCATTTTTCTTTCAACCAACTTTTAATGATCAATATATTATTTATTATTAATTTCAATAAATATTAAATAAAATCAGTTTTTACCTTAAAATTTCTATTTCAGCCTTTATCTTAGAAGAAAAAATAGGAACTAAATAGGAACCTATAAAATCCTAAACAATCAACAGTATCACCTCTCCAATCTAAAACTAGCCAAAATACCCTTTGAGTACAAAGAAAATCAAGTTTTAAACATTAAAGAATGCAGAGAATATTTTATACAAACACTTCATGAAGAATATACTAGAAAATATACCTAAGCCAACTAAGAAATAACAGAATGAAACTTAAAAAGAAATAACTAAAACATATACACACATAAAATCATAAAACCATGGCAAAACACTACCAGTGAACATTGAATCTGTTTAACTGTAGGATTAAAATTAAAACAAGAATGAAGATCGTATGACAGAATAGAATATAATGATATAAACATGAGAAATCAGAAATATTATAACTAACAGACGTTTGGAGAAGGTACGATAGAAGATGAAACATTTAAGCACAGTGATTTTCTTATATTTAATAGATGGAGGTGAAAGAAAATCAATTCAAACTGGCACATCATGGAAAAGGCATAAAAGTTTGTTTAATGATACAAAAGTAAGATTAGAAAATAAGATGATCATCTAAAACTGGGTAGTAAGAAGAAAGAAGGGAGGGAGAAGAAACATTAAAACCATTCATTATTACTCATGGTAGGAAATTAATAGACAATGCAAAAAGAAATGGAGGAAATTGGCCTGGCATGGTGGCTAACACCTGTAATCCCAATACTTTGGGAGGCTGAGGCAGGTGGATCACGAAATCAGGAGATCAAGACTATCCTGGACAACATGGTGAAACCCCGTCTCTACTAAAAATACAAAAAAATTAGCTGGGCATGGTGGCATGCACCTGTAGTCCCAGCTACTTGGGAGGATGAGGCAGGAGAATTGCTTGACCCCAGAGGCGAAGGTTGCAGTGAGCAGAGATAGCACCACTGCACTCCAGCCTGGGTGACAGAGCGAAACTCCATCTCAAAAAAGGAAAAAAGAAAGAAAGAAAGAAATAGAGGAAACTGTGAAAAGTTCTTATAATGATAAGCACATATACAAATCAGAAGAAAGAGATATACATATAAAATCATAAAAGCAAGCTACATGGTGAGAGTATTTAAAAACAATACAGAATTCAAACATAAAGTAACAAACCTAAGACCAAACATATCTATCATACCATTAAATGCAAATGGTCTAATCTCACTGATTAAAAGAAAAAACTTTATCAATCATAATACAGAAAAAATTCCATTGTGTGCTATGTAAAAGATACATAAAGCAAAGAGATTAAGAATGGTTGAGAATAAAAAGGCAAATACATAGCAAGCAAGTCTGAACAAAAAGAAATCTGGGATAGTGATCTCAATCTCAGACAAAGGTTAGTTCAACACAAAATATAAACTAAGAAAAATAAGAGAACGTATAGTACTAAAAAATACAATCCACAAAGAAGTTCTCAATATCTATAAATACTATACAAATATTCATGAGGTAAAAACACAAGTAATACAATTAAAAAATAGACAGAGCCATATTAGCTGTATGGAGCTTACTTTAGTCTGTAACATATCAAATGTACTTCCAAAATTTTATATATATATACATATGTATATATATATATGAAATATGCTTATATATCTATGGATATAGGAGGCCTAAAAATTAATATGATAGCTCTAATGGATACGTAGGAAGTCTCTATTTTCAGATATCCAAGTAATGGCCACACTTATACAAAAAGAGACATATTTTAGGCCACAAAGAAAACAAAAAGAGAATACTCCAAACAGTAAAAGTAGTACTAAACACATTACCTGATAATGATGCAGTAAAATTAAACCAGAAAACAAAAATCACCTGCTACTGAAAATTTACAAGCTCTCTGTCAAACAATTATTAGGTCAAAGGAATTATTCATAAATCAAAATTGCAGAGTTATCTAAAAACTAGAAATAAAGGCTGGGCCTGGTGGCTCATGCCTGTAATCCCAGCACTTTGAGAGGCCAAGGTGGGCAGATCACTTAAGGCCAGGAGTTCGAGACCAGCTTAACGAACATGGTGAAACCCCACTTCTACTAAAAAAAAAAAATACAAAAATTAGCCAGGTGTGGTGGCATATCCTTGTAGTCCCAGCTATTTGGGAGGCTGAGGCAGGAGAATCACTTGACCCCAGAAGGCGGAGGTTGCAGTGACCCTAGATAGTGCCACTGCATTCTATCCTGGGTGACAGAGCAAGACTCTATCTCAAAAAAGGAAAAAAAAATTAAAAACTAGTAGTCAAAACCCTATATATAAGAACTTATGTGATTCAGTTAAAGCGGCAATCATCAGTGAAGTCATCCTTATTTATATTACTAAACACAAAGAAATTCAATGAACTGAGTATCCAATTCCTAGAATTAGAAGCAGATCAATGATATAAACAAATGAAACCAAAAAAATGAGTAAATATTAAAGGAAAAGTTAGTAAATTAGAATATAGAATGTACAGAACTCAAATAAATCCAAAAGGTGATATTTTTAAAAAGCAACAACACACCCACATACAATAAAATAAACTGTTTTAATGTAGTCAAAAAAGGATGGGAAACACAAACATAGAAAATAAGAAATAATCACAGATAAGCCAATTTAAGTAACCATATCAGGTGTCTTTGATCAACAAATTCTCAAATTAATTTGAAAATTTGGTTGAGATAATCTTCTAGGAAAATGTAACTTATCAAAACTGACGTCAGAAGAGAGAAAAAAATCTAAACTGACCAATTGTTGTGAAAGAACAACTTGTTTTTGTTTAAATTAATTTGTTAAATAGCTTCATTTTCCCACCACCTCCAAAAAAAGCCCATGGCTCAGTTGGTTTCGCAGGGAGAGTTCTAACAAACCTTTAGAGAACAGCTAATTCTCATGCTATTTCAAATTGTTTCCAACCATAGAAAAAGGAAGGAAGCTTCCACTTCTTTTAAATATAGTAATGAAAACATGGATGCAGAAATCCAAAAAAGAAAGAAAACTACAAACCAGTCAGATTTATAAATATAAATAAGTCACATATATATAAGATATTATTATAGAGAACCAGGAGGCATGTTAAAAACAACATATCATGACCAAGTGGAGTTTAATTTTAAAATGCAAGCTTGCTTTTTAATTTGGAAATCTATTACTGTAATGCACTATTTTAGTAAGACTTAAGAAGGGAAATCACAATCATTATCAAACGTGCTAAATTAAGTGTATAGTAAAATTCAATATCCATTTCAACAGATAGTCTTAATAAACTAGAAAGATATGAAAAAAAAATATGGCCTCTTTGCTTTCACCTTTCTTTCAAATGTCACATTAGTGAGGCCTTTCAGATCTTTTTAACATTTGAACTCTCACATCATATCCCTCTTGCTTGCTTGCTTTTTCTCATTGCACCAATCACCTTCAATCATTCTATATATTGTTCTTATTTATTTTTCATTGTCTGCTCCCATTGGAATATGTTTCATAAAGTTAGATATTTTTGTTCATTTTGCTTTCTGTTCTGTTCACTGATGGCCTGGTGTATAATAAATACTTACTATATATCCGTTGGGCAAATGAATGAATGGATAAATTAATGCTATATTATGCAAAAGTGTGCAAATGCTCTTTATACATAGTTATGAATGAATTTCTAAGACATACTTCCAAGTAAAAAATGTATGATACAGTAGAGTGTGCAAAGCATGCTACTATTTTATGTAGAAAAATGAGAAGGAGGAGTGGAACAGAAAGAGGAGCAGGGCAGTGAAGAGGAAGAGAGGGAGGGAAAATAAACACCTATTTTCATAGGCATAAATTATTCCTAGAAGTCTGTATAAGGAACTGGTAAAACTTGATGACTTTAGGTAGGAAAAGCAAGGGAGTAAGGAGCAGAGACAGGAGGGAGACTCTTTATAATACAACCTTTTGTTTCTTTTGAATGTTAAGTATGAGATTATTTCAATGACACCATCTTCCAAAAAAATAAATAAATAATTCACATGACTAAACAAAACTTTATAGGAAGAAATAGCTTAATATCAATTCAACACACACACGCACACACACACCATACAAAAACATATTAAAATGAGTAAAATAACATCTTGTCTTTTCTAAATTCTGGAATAGCAGAAAATGATTCCAGAAGATATTTGTGTGTTATATAATTGAATATATATTTCAGCATTTCAAGATAACTTTAGTGGATTAATGAGTTTAAAATCCCTGAAACAACACTTCAAATTAGCTTTAGTGGATTTATGAGTTTTGGGTTATTTTGGTGTTTTGTTTCGTTTCTCTGCTCAGTGTCCAGTCCCCTTCCAAGGTATATCCTTGATTTTTACTTTGAGGGACCAGTCTTCCTGTCTTTTTCTTGCTGAGCGTGAGTGATGGAGCGCATGATGCAAGCGTAACCAATTAAGTGAATTCCAACCCCTTACCACAGTTACTGATTCAGATACAAACCAATCAATGACAACAACATTTAAGCCCAGCACTTTTGGTTGATCTCTTGAAAATGACTCTCTTTTATACTGGTCAGATATTGTATGAAAGTCTGAAGTAGACAGGGGTCACTAGTGGAACTCAGAATAAGTCATTGAAAGCACAGCTAAGAAAGGGATCTTCGTGACAACATTTAAGCCGTGAATCAAACCATACCTGAAGGTATAGAATTCTACTCATGGATTTTTTGGCTCACAGTAGCTAACAGTATTTTTTCCTTATGCCATCTTGAGTAAGGTTATATGTTATAACACTTTTAACTGAAGAGTTGATAGATATAGTAGCCATTATTCTCCTGCCCTGTCAACTTATGGAAAAGTTAGAAATCTTGTCCAGTGTTACAAAGCTAGAATTGTTGAAACCAGGATTTGAATTTAGAATTCTGGCCAAATTCAAATTTGTATCTGGCTCCAAAGCCCTCATTCTTCTGTGAACACCTTGAGAAAGAGAGAGAGTCTGTTTGCAAAAGCGACGGTATTACTGGACAACAACATCACATATGAAAAGAGAGCAATAACTAAGAGGGAAAAATCCCTGAATGGAGCTGATAAAACCCTGAGATAGAATAGTTATACAATGTTGAAGACCTAAGGGTTATTTCAGATGCCTAGCAGCACTCTAACTGCTGAATGTATTTAAATAATCTTTCAGAATGGTTGAAGCCATCTTTTGTGGTTTCTCGTATAGAATGTGCCAAAGACTTTTGTGTATGAGAAAAAGGGTGAGATTCATTGACGTTTTCTTCATGCTTTCCCCAAGTCCCTGAAGAATAGGGACATAAGAGATAAGCTAATGAAATAGTTAATAATTTAAGTTATGACTTATTCTTTACAGCCAGTATATCTTTTGACATTTTCTAAAAAGAAAAAGAAGTGAACAAAAAACTTGCCCCAGGATTCCAAACTGCAGGTGGCATCAAAGGAACTAAAACGAAGAGAAAGTTCCATTCATCAGCTTCCTGCTGGCCAACAATTTCTTCTGATAAGAGCCTGTGGAAGATCACTGTAAGACACGGTCATCCACTTTTTCATACTGTTTTCCCTGGTGGCCAAAGAATTGATTCTCTGAAACATATTCTTAGAGCTTTGTACACTAAGAAGTGCTAGACAAACAAAAGGTATAATATTATAATTGCTTTCATTATGTGAAAAATGCAATTTAGAGGAATGAGTCTCAAGTAGGAGTGATTTTCCCCTCCAACAGACACCTGGCAATGTCTGGAGACACTTTTGGTTGTCACAGTTGCAGGATGGGGGGCTGTGGGGATACGGTCATCTGGTGGAGAGACCAAGGATGCTGTTGTGGGAGGGTGCCCTAGAATTGTTGAAACCAGGATTTGAATTCAAGATTATTAGACTCCAAAATAATCATTCTTTCTACAATACTTTGATACCATTGAGATGTCATTGATAGCAAGAGAGAGAGAGAGAGAGAGAGAGAGAAAGGGAACATATTGTTGGACAACAACATCACATATGAGAAAAGACCAGTTACTAAAGGGGCAAAAGCCCCTAAACACAGCTGAAATGCACAAGACAACCTCCCACATCCAAGAATTTCTGGCCCAAAATGCTAATAGTGACAAGGTTGAAAATCCCTTGTTTAGAGGAAGTGCAGCATTTCTTTCATGTTGCCATGATGTCAGTGTGTGTGTGTGTGGAGGGGAAGGAGGGTTTGTAGATTTAGTATAACTCCTCAGACACCTACTAGGAATTCAGATTTTTGAGGCTGAACTCATCAGCCTATCTGAGGTCAGCATTTTGCCAATCACGTCATTGTCACCCTATCGCAATTTCAGGATACGCTTATGAAAGGAAAACCAGATGTTTATGTAGAAAAGATGGTTTCAGTAGCATATATAAGATTAGCTTCAATCCGAGTCATTAAAATATCTCCAGGTGGTCTTTTTGGTTGCTGTAGTTTGGGGCAACCTCTTTTCATCATTTTGGAAGTATTGTCACATCTCTGGGATATGGTTTTGTCCTATCCCCAATTTCAGCACCTGTTTATCTGACAAGAATGAAAATGATTCTCTTTAAGCCTACGTTACTATGCACTAATTTCCTAAGACTGTCTTTCTCACTCACACATTATGTCTCCACTCATCACCATTAATAGGTAAGAAATCTTCCAAACCACCTGTGGCCACACTTCAACACATCTTGAGAGGCTCTTAGAGAATACATTTTAAATAAACTCATTAGAAAAATGCATATAATCAAATAACATGCTTAAAGGAAACAGAAATCCTAAATAAAGAATGGGTCTACTAGCAAAACTTTCCCCCTTTCTCACAAACCTGAAAGTTTCTTCCTACAGAATTAGAGGGTGATGGTGAGAAAACATCTCATAGTTGCTGTACGTCACAGAGACTCCACTGAAGGAAAAGATCGTTCCGAAAATAAATTAATGAATATTCATTACTTTCTAGTCTGAATATTGTAGCTTACTGAGATAGTTTAGTGATAAATGTGATTCAGACTTACTGTTTTAAAAAATTAACAATTCAGAAGAAAACAGAGTAAAAAAAAAGAAAAAAAGAACTTGCTTTACCCAGCGCCTGTAGTTTCTGCGTTCATTAAAAGAAATCAAGTTAATAGTTTATTGTGAATCCTCCCATATCCATCTCCATTGCATAGTCTTTCATTCAGCAAATGTTTAGGGAGTACCTACTATGTATGTGGGTTCTGGGTTTATAATAGTGGACAGAACAGACATGATTCCTGCCTTTAAGTACCTTATATTTTAGTGAAGAAAGGAAGTAGAGAAAAATAACTTCAGATTAACATGTGAATAAAACCATTATGAATCGTGATCTGCCCAAGGAAGGAAATAAACACAAAACTGAAACAGAGAATAGTGTGTGGGGCCCACACACTAGCTAAAGGGCTCAGAAAGTGCTCTAGAGAAGCCAAACCCTCAAGGATAAGAAAAGGCAAGTGTAGAAGGGAGAGGAAAGTTCTGTAACACTTTTTTTTTCACTTAATGTATAATAGATGTCTTTCTGTTAATTCATAAAGGTCTATTATTTCTTTTAATTAATAATCACTGAAAGCCGTGTCTACAGGTCAGTCCGGTGCCCTGAAGATAAAACTGTGAGCAATATCTTTGCCTTCACTGAACTTACAATCTAATGGCAGAATTTAGATATATCAGATTAACATTAATGAATGCACAATATTCCATATTACAATGCAGTAATATCTTCTTAGTCATGCACCTATGGATGGGTGTTTTGGTTGTTCCCAGTTTTTCACTCTTAAGCATTTTTCAATGCTTCTGAGGACATCTTTGTTCATATACGACTGCACATTTTTGTAGACACTTTTTGATGATGTGTTTACTATGTGACAGCACAATTGTTAATGTGTCATTCATAGAATTCTCACATTCTTATTTTAAGGTGTGTAAAGTTTTCATCCCACTTTATAAATATGGAGCCAATAACACAGATTTGTTGAGAAACTTATCCAAGGCTGTAAGATAGTAAGTGACAGAAGATAAGTATCTGAATATAAACATAAATACTTTAGTATCTGCTATACCTCCTCCCAAGGGCTAGAGTCCTAGATTTTATTTTCTGGTTACAAAAAATAATATGTACTTACTATTTTGAATTTAATAAATACAAATATAAGCATTTATTTTAATTTCCCTTTTTTTTTTTAGACATAAGGTCTTACTTTGTTGCCCAGGCTGGGATGTAGTAGTGCCATCATAGCTTACTACAACCTCTAGCTCCTGGGCTCAAGCAATCCTCCCACCTCAGCCTCTCAAGTAGCTATGACTACAGGCACGCATCACTATGCTGGGTTAATTTTTAAATTATTTTGTAGAGACAGGGTCTTGCCATCTTACTCAGACTGGTCTTGAACTCCTAGGCTTAAGTGATCCTCTGCTTTGGCCTCCCAAATTGCTGGGATTACAGTCATGAGCTACTGTGCCTGGCCAAACTTGATTTTTTTCACAGTAATATGCAATAAAAAGAACTTTTGTCATTGAAGCCGTTCATAAAGTAAAAAATAACTAAAAGCAATGGCATGTTCATAAAAGAGCCTGATTAGTGCATTCAACAAAAAGAATGTCCTAAAAAGTATTCTTGTCTTCCACATCTTGACCACTCCCTGGACAGAAACTGGTAGACCAGTTGTATGTGGAACTCTACAAGCTCCCTATAATGAATGAGTAGTTAGGGTTTGGGGATTTCTGTCCTCTCTACAGATGGTTTTCCAGTTGTACCATTTGGAGACTGTAAGCTTGTTGCCCTTTCCCCAGGAAGCACCATAAGGAAAAACAATGGTCCCCAAATCCTTCAAGAATGTAGATCAGTGTCCCAAGTCCTCAGAATCCAGGACATAACCTGGAAGTTCTGGTGCACTGCAGGTAGCAGCACAGAATAAGTGGTAAAGGACCTCTGGAATCAGACAGCTCTGGAGTCAGATAGCCTACATTCAAAGATGTATGACTTTGGACAAATGCGTGTTGGTTTTCTCATATGTGAAAGGGGTATATTAGAGCTTATCCAAAGTTGTTAGCAGTAATTCTAAGTAGTATATTATTTAATATATTTTTTCCTTTCTTAAGACAGAATGTCACTCTGTCATCCAGGCTAGAGTGCAGTGGTGCAATTTCAGCTCACTGCAACATCCTCCTCCCAGGATCAAGTGATTCTCATGCCTCAGCCTCTCAAGTAGCTGTAACTACAGGCGTGTGTCACCACATCTGGCTGATTTTTGTATTTTTGGTAGAGACAGGGTTTCACCATGTTGCCCAGGCTGATCTTGAACTCCTGACCTGACCTCAAGTGATCCACCTGCTTCAGCCTTCCAAAGTGCTGGGATTACAGGAATGAGCCACCATGCCTGACCATTATTTAATATCTTTAAAGCACTTAAGACAGCACTGCCAGAGTTAGCACTTAATAAATGTTATTAATCATAATATTATAAAGTTACTTTCAAGTTTCTCTAAGATTTCTTTCTTAGTTTCAATATAAATACTGGAAGATACTGCCAGCAGATAAACATAAATGAACAAAAGAAAAAACCTCAAAGAGCCAGTTACCAATGGCTTTCTACATTAAACGACAAATTACAATTAGAGTGATATTTTTCTTTTTCCTTTTGATTTCCTGTGTTTTCTAAATTGTCTTTACTGAATGTGTTATTTTTTAAATGTCAGGAAAAAGCACATTAATTTATTTCTAAACTGTTTTTACCAGTTCAACTAGAAGACAAAAAATTGAATGTTCAAGCCCAGATTCTAGAAATAAATGTTAGAAATGTATTCATGGTGACTTATTCTTAAGTTACTTAACTTTTCTTGACTGTTAGCTATTGCCATTGTGATTGTGAACATCATCATCATCCTTAACGCCAAATGCTTTTACTGTTGGTGATACCTCAGATAAGCAAGGCAATTCTAATATTAACTACATGTGTTTATACTGAATTCCCTCATCTATCAC
The DNA here is from genome assembly GCA_963573385.1 of Cacajao melanocephalus. NCBI lineage: Eukaryota > Metazoa > Chordata > Mammalia > Primates > Pitheciidae > Cacajao > Cacajao melanocephalus. The sequence goes on from CAUYLG010029130.1 coordinate 144,000, forward strand.
ATGGGGTTACTAATATCTGTTCCACCAATACCAACACTTCGTAAAACAATAAAATAATACAAAATATTACAATGAAGTAATGAGATTGACACTGAGACATATATTAGGAAAACATGTAATTATGACTTTCATTATTACATGTTAAATTATTTTACTCTGACAAGGTAAAAAAGAATTCCTACCCCACCTGAGAAATAAGAAAATGAAGGCACAAAGCATTTGCAATAGTTTATCAACTTACACATTGCATAGTGGTCCAGACTAACCTAAAATGCAGTGTCTTGATGGCTAATCAGTTCTCAGCAGTCTCTTAGTGCATTTACCTGACTTATTACAAACGGATCCTCCTCCAGCAACTGACAGTTTCTATACCTCTACTGATTGCAGTCGTAGTCCACAGCAAGTCTTGGAACCCTGGGGAATTTTTAGAACCCTTTAGACATGAAGTAAAGTCTTAATTACCTTTTCAGTTCAACCATGCTAAAAGACAAACTGAAAAGGTTTAGAGAACGTGGTGAGAAGCAAGGCATTGCCTATAACTGTTCATTGTTTCCCTGGTAACCACACCCCTCAATGTCCTTTGAAATATCAAGGTTCTAACTGTTAAAGAGAGAGACTTCTAATATAGGTTCAAAAGTAAAATAGGATATAAAACTGAAGATAGAAAAATAAATAGGTTGATAGATGGACAGTCATAGACATAGTGAAATCTCAACTTCAACTTCTTCCTCCAACTCCAGCCCTGAGGGTTTAATTCCCAGAGCAGAGGTTGTTATAAGCAGCCAGGCTACAACTTGAATGCTTTGCTGCTTAGAAATTTCTTTTGCCAGATATCCTAAGCCATCACTCTTAAGTTTAAACTTTCACAGATCCCTAGGACACGGACGCACCATTGAACCCATTGTTAAACCTATGGCGTAACCCACCTCGCTGCCTACTTGTCAGATTAACCCAGGCTTGAGAAATTCAACCTATGCCGTGATTCCAACCAGAGGTATTGGTTCAAATGAAGCATGGGAGACAGTTTTCTGGAAGCTTCTAGGGACGAAGGTGATCTATCTTTCTGAGAGAGCCAAGATTTTCTCTTTCGATCAGATATAATACATAAATATAAAGCCTAATACTGGCAATACATCTTGCCACCATGTGAGAAGTCAGTCTTAGGAAGAAGCTAACAGTATAGAAAGATGGAAAAGAAAGACCTTTATGACATGAATGAACAGCCGAATCAAACTAACCCTGAAACTGACTGACACACTCTTAGATTTTCCGATCACAGAAGCCAATAGATCTTCATCATCAAAACCAGTTTACATTTTCTGTTTCTTGGAGTCAGACATTTGGGTATATAACATCTATATGACTATATAGGGAGAGGTCCCACTTCATTAGTACCCCCAATTTGTAAGTCATTGCTCCATTAAGAGTAATTTCCCAATTGAATTATTTCTGCAAGATTTTGTTTTGAATAAATAGGGATTGGATGAGATAATCTCTATAACAACCTCCCAGATCTAAAAACTTAGGCTTCTTTGAAAATTCACGCTATAATTACAGGAGATTTTTGAATTTTAGATACTGCAAACTTAAGCTTCAGGTGTTTTGTGAAGCTATTTGCTTTATGGCAAACTCCCTCAATTTAGAGAAAATTCTGCCAGTTGTGATTTTAAGTATATTTGTAGCCTTCAAAAGTTGAGAAAATAAACTTTAATTCTAGCAAGAGGGATGGAAAATGTAGACAAAGCTCATTAGCCTTGTCAGACATTTGATAAATAATTATAAACTGCAACTGTGGTAAGATGTGTGCATAAAGCCAAACTTTGATCTCTTTGGAAAACAAATGTTCCTGAAACAATTAAAAACTTTAATCACACTTAACGTGTCTCCAAGTATAGAACACATAAATGTTCTTTCAATTCTGCCTGAATCTGGATTATTTTCCACATGTTTGTTAGTTAAGAAGAGGACTTACCATAGACTGCATTTAAATAATAAGCTAAGTAGTTGGGGACTAATAAACAAAATGTTTGTCACACACTAAATGTAATCTTTTCCACATTAATACTGTTGTTAGACTGTACAAAGATTAAGGAAACCAAAGAAATAAACTTATTAGCTTTTAATGATTATAACAGACTGATACCAGAGCTTTAAATTGCTTTTCAAAGTCTAGATTCTATTTTTGTAATCAATGTTCTAACTAAGCATTCATCATTATGAAGACAAATCCTGTAAGTCATACACATATCTCTGTCTCCCTCTGACAGACATTGATTTAGAAAGGAAAGACTAGATCCAACCTCCAGGAAACAGCTGTTCTCCTTAGATAAGGAAATCATTGAACTGGCTTTTAATATTGTAAGAGAAAGAGGAGAGAAAAAGGAAAAGAGAGAGATTTACTACAGGAGCAAACAACAAAAAATCGGAACTACCTAGATGATACAACACAATTTATAATTCACAAACATAACTTAATTATCACATCTCTTGATAGCTGACTTTAAATTACAGGTTATGTTTTCTCCCAAAGCAAAATGGCCAGCCTTGCCATTGATAGCAAAATAAAACATTCTGAGAAAAATCGGGTGCCATGAAAAGGTTAAAAGAGAACTGTTGAAATCTTGAGACCTAATGAAGCTGCAATACCTGACAGGCCACTCTTGAAAGCACACGTAGCTTGAAGAACACTAAATATTAAGGAAAATGTTTCATTTCCCTCTTAAATAACAAGTCCACATTGAAGAATGCTTAATACATACACATGCACAAGACTATCCGAATTCATGGAAATTTCCCAAGGTATTCAATGATGGAGTACTATTTGCCCAAACTTCAGAAACTTTAGAAATGAAGGTACACTTTATTTTGGTTGTCAGGAATGTTCTCCTTTTAAGAAATTTAAATTAGATTCTCCTTTTTCTCTGTTACTTCAGTCAAAGTCTCTACTGGAACCTTCATAATGTCAACATTAAAAGAAAAATCATCTCTCAGATCCTTGTTCTCATACCGAAAAAAAAGAAAAAGCATATTATTTGTTCTGTATTTGGAACTAAATACTGCCTTAAAAAAGAAAATATACGTTAAGAAAAGACTGCGTCAAGTCTCTCAGCTCTGTTTTAGCAATAGATTTCCTTGGTCAACAATTTTTTTTAAGAACTGGAGAATATGGAGGTGACTTCTCTTTCTCAAACCTACAAAAATGCTCTGAGGCTCTGTGAAGGGAGGTGTCCATTGAGTAAACGAAAGAAGATACTTAGAAATTTTTAATTAGCTTGTCAATGGTTCCTCATGCTGCACAAACTACCAGAGCAGGTACTTAAATTGTATGTCATGCTATTCAAGCTCAGTATACATTTTGTTTTCTTATAACCAAAAGTGGTTTTAGGAAATGTATTCGTAGGATTAAATAAACCAACTGCTAATTTTCAATTAGCACAACTCCCTCATGGAGGCATTCACCAGCATGGAGAATACAAACCTGAAGACAATCCTTCAAATCCTTGTTTGGGGGGATTAAAATGCATTATATGATTTAAAAGAATAGATTTAGCCTTCTAATTGTATTTACTCTGCCCTGATACTAAAATGAGTTTGCTTTTCTAGGCCACACATCAATGGTAACCTGGCATTTAAAAAATAATAATAAATGTTATAAATACAAACAAACTGGCTCATACTTATTTTTAGAGAGAATTATAAATGTGCAATCTACCATTATGTTTTATTGAAAACACATATAACATTAGAATGCATGATTAGTGGCAGAGTAGTAATGAAATCATCCATAATCTGGCCATGCAAATACAATTACTATATTTGCATTCAAAATTACAGATCAGGCTGGGTGTAGTGGCTCATGCCTATAATCCCAGCACTTTGGGAGGCCAAGCCAGGAGGATTACTTGAGGCCAGGAGTTTGATACCAGCCTGGGCAACATAATGAGATCCCTGTCTCTACAAAAATAAAAATAAAAACATTAGCTGGGAGTGGGAGTGATGGCACATGCCCATAGTCCTAGCTCCTTAAGAGGCTGAGGCAGAATTGCTTGAGCCCAGGAGTTTGAGGTTGCGGGGAGCTAGGATCACACTGCTGCACTCCAGCCTGGGCACAAAGTGAGACCCTATCTCAAAAAAAAAAAAAATTAAAGTAAATAAATAAAATAAATTGCAGTCATCTTCCATGTGCATTCTTAATTCTTATGCATGCTTTCTTTTTGAAAGAGAAACCCAGAAACAGAGCATGGAAGAGTTGGGGTGGATAATAAGAGAAAGAAAGAACAAAAAAGGAGCCACAGGTAATGAAAGAGAAGGAGAAGGGAGAGAAGGAAAAACGAAGAGACTGAGTAGAAACAAGAGAGAACGAGAGGAAACAAGAGGCAAGGGAGGTCTCCAAAAAGAGGCTAAAAGAGGCTTCTATTGAACATTTTTTAAAAGTCAGGAGGCAGACAGACCAGAGTTGATACGGGGACTCTTAGCTTTCTACTCCACCATCCCAGCACATGACTTCAACAGCAAGATCATATCATCTTTTGATTGTGCCAACAATCACATACAAGCTGTAAGCCTGCAGAATGAGGAAAAGCAGGACAGGGAGGAGGTACCTGCTAGTGGAATCAGCTCCCTTTAAACTGTTTTCCTGGGATTCCCATGCAACACTTTCTCTTGTATCCCATTGGCCAGCACCTAGTCGAAGGCACATAGGACTATAAAGGCACACACGGCTATAAAACAGGTTGGGGATGCAGTCCAAAATTGAGCAGTACTCCAGGGAACTTCAGGATACTGTTACTATACAGAAAGGGGAAAATTGAGCAGTGGCTTCCCCCACATTATAAATTCTTTAGTTAGCAGTAGCGCTGTCTGCACTAGAAAACAGCAAGCTGGATCCACATCGTCTCTGATGAAATCCTGGCTCATCCCCTTATGAGCCCTGTGACCTTGTGCAAGATTTGTGTTCAGTTGTTATAAGGCTTACATGAATTCATACATGTAAAGCACTTGGAATGATGCCTGGCACACAGCAAATGCTCAAGATATGCTAATTAGTAATAGTTTATTTTCTAATGTTAGTTTATTCTCAGAACAATGGTTTGGTGCTTCCTGTAATTAGATGCATTTAAATATGTGTGAAGAAATACCTTAGATTTTAGAAAATTTCTTTTGGATCTTAGCTGTGTTGGTCTATTTGGTAAGAATCTTCTAAAAGTTCCTTGTCATTTAAACTTTGACAGGTTTTTAAATTCCTGCCAGTGGTAACATTGTGTGATTCTGTGATTGCTTTATCTTTGTTATTTGAGAGATTAGCTAGGGCTGCAGCACTCCTTAATGCCCCAGGGTTATGTAACATTTGAAAATTGCGTTTATATCATGTTGCTGATACTTTTTCAAAAATGTCAAGTCCACTTTTTTTGTAATTGAGTTTGGGTCTAGTGGGAATGATGCTCTTGAGGAGAGAGGGAGAGAGAGAGAGAGGGAAAACAGAGGGAAAGAAAGACCGTGTTAGGAAAAAAAATTCCTTCAGAAATAAAAAGGTTAACCCCTGTTACCAACTCATGAACGATTCTTATGAACTGTGAGCCACTGATCAATAACCCTGCTGTGGTCCTTGGCCTTTGGCTAGGCAGGCCCACTCTTCATCTAAGGATGCAGCAATAACACCAGCAATTTGCTTAGCACATTTCCTTCCATGTCTCTCTTTTCCCATCCACAGCTCAAGGAGTGCATTATTCCCATTTCAACCATGAGAAAATCCAAAGCTGAGGACGCCTGGACCGCCAGCCTGAAACCTCAAAGTGGTGAGCGGCTAAGTCAGACACAAATTCCACACAGCCTCTTCAAATATACCCCATCCCCTGTAGAACATTACTAATTTCATTAAACTCCTAAAAATGGATTTGAAAGGATTGAGCAGTTTTAGAAAGAGATATGCAGCCAGTGGAGGGCAACTTTTATCTCTCACTGTAGGATGTAAGTTCTGCCTTTTCCAAGGGTTTGAAGAGACACGTGAATCTTTCCATTTGCAGAACTGATTTGCCAATGACGTCAGCGTGTATCTGCTATCAGCATGTAGATATGCAGAGGGGATTGGAGGGTTTGTTTTCAGGAGGGAAGGGGACTATCCTGTTTTGGTCCCAGGAAGAAGACTGTATTGTTGTTTTATGTTTGTGTTGTGCATAAGTGTGCATATGTGTATGTATGTGTGTGGGAGGGGGGTGGTTTGGGGTACCCAAGAGAGCTAAATGAAGCAGATGGCAGTGAGGTTGGCATGAAATCTAAGGGGTACTAGCTGAAGGGCTTACTTTTAAGTTTTCCTGACAGAAGGAATAATCAGGTCTAGAGGCTGAAGAGCCAGAGACAGCAAAACTAAAGGCATCAGCAATGCTGCTTTTAGGAGATATATACTGAGCATACTGTTCTAATAAAATCTCCAAAAGAAAGGATTCTATTGATTAGGAAGTGTGGGTGCATGATATCTTCAACAGGTTTGTAGAGATCCTACTATATATTCGATAGCTTTGTTGAGGACTCATGTATTCAACAGGTTTGTTGAGGACCCACTATGTTACCCTAAGGTGTGAGACACTGCCATCTGGGCTTGGCATTAGGTTTTCAAAAAATGATAGACTTGGGAATATCAGTGCTCTGGGTCTAGGGGTAGTCATTGTCCTGGCACTTCACTCACTTATAAGGCACTAACAACAAACATAGAATTCTCTAGAGGAAAAAGGCATAACCATAAGTGATATTTAGATATAATTGGAGCTACAGTGATCAGTACCGCCCTTTATAATTGCTCTAAACAAACAAGTATATGGAACAGGGAAGACAGAGGGGTTACTAAGGACAATCTGTCAGCAGAGCTCCCCTGCCTTTTGAATAACAATAAAAATATAACAACAATAATCAATCAAACAATCAATGCTTTTATATATGCTTACAGTGTCAGTGCCTGTTCTCAGTGCTCTGTGTGCCTGGACTCATTTAATCCTCCCAACGTCCCTTTGAATGATAAACTATTAAGCACTTACCATTATGAAGCCTACCAGACAGATAAAGACACAGGACACACAGCAGTTAAGTAACTTGCCCAAGGTCACACATCTTGTAAGCAGAGAGCTGGGATCTGAACCAATCACAAATAAAATTGGGTCAAATCACATGTCACGTGTAGTGAGATAGCCTCATCCCTACTGATCGCTACAGAAATTTTGAAAGCAGAGTGGCAGCTTATATATTTCCTCACCACCTCTAGCTCCAATGTCATGCTTTCGCTGAATGATTTCATTTCATATGTTGTATTATGATCCCTGATATATATTCCTTGTTCTGTACCACAATACAGAAATGTGCTACACAACTCCATTTAAAAATATATGTATTCACTCACAATGTTCATATGAGTTCCAGAATTAGCAGAGCAATTTTAAAGGAATTATAAGACAAAAATTAGATTTATGAGAAAAATTAGTTTTTCAATCCTATTATGCTTGTGATTAGGAATTATAATTACAAAACAGCTCTTGAGGGGAAGATGGCCAAAAGGAAGCTTCTCTGGAGTGCAGCTATCACCGAGTGAGACAGAACCAGAATGATGTCCACGTCTCCGAGCAAGGTACCAGTTTTATTTTAAAGGGACTGGTTGAATAGCAGGATTAACCCCCAAAAAAGGCAGCAAAAACAGCCCAAAGGCATCCGGCCGAGGCAAGGTGGGCCACTGCCCCACGTGGAAACTGTATCAGGCATGGAGGATCAGTGGGGAGGCATCACCTCCTCAGTTCTCTAAATCAGATACAGCAATTCACTCTGAGACTTTGGCAGCACACAGACCAGCAAAACGCCACCTTGCTGAGAACCACCCGGAGTCACACACCCAGGAAACAGCCCAGGCCGGCTGCCCCAGCCAGACCAGTGCCTTGTTAGCGCAGACCAGGGTGGAGATTTGGACTACTACCGAGAAAGCTTGCGAAAAGGAACTGCTCGTCCCACAGGAGGGAGAATTGAAAGCAGGGAGGCAGATACGACCAGACAAGCCCCTCCCCAACAAGATCCAGCAACCAGAGGCCCTATCCTGGGAGAGTTTTGCAGTTAACGCATACTCCACCTGGGAACAGTGGGCTTGGCAGAGCGAAGGAGCCCACCATCGGGAAGGCGGGGCTAACCCCACCAGTATGGAAACCAGGCAAAGAACAAACAGCAGCCTGGCTGAGATCCAGGCAGCCCAGCAGCTCCTCCACAGGCAGACAAAGGGCACACTGTCTCAAATGGCACACTAACACCTGTGTTTAAAAATAAAAGCCTCATACAGGAGAAATAACCCCAACTTTAACAGAAAAGACGTCTGCTCAGAGAAGATGGGACGAAACCAGCACAGAAAGGATGAAAACAGCAAAGTCCAGAACGCCTCTCCTCCCCAGAGAGATCACAATGACTCACCAGTATAGCAACAAAACAGGTCAAAAAATGATTTTGATGAGCTTACAGAAGCAGGCTTCAGAAGATGGGTAACAACAAACTTCTCTGAGCTAAAAGAACATGTTTTAACCTAATGCAAAGAAACTACGAACCTTGAAAAAAGATTAGATGAAATGCTAACTAGCATAACCAGCCTAGAGAGGAACACAAATGACTTGATGGAGGTGAAAAACACAGCAGAACTTTGTGAAGCATACACAAGTTTCAATAGCCAAATAGATAAAGCAGAAGAAAGGATATCAGAGATCGAAGATCAACTCAATGAAATAAAAAGAGAAGGCAAGAAAAGAGGAAAAAGAGTGAAAAGAAATGAACAAAGCATCCAAGAAGTATGGGATTATGTGAAAAGACTTAATCTATGCTTGATTGGGGTACCTGAAGAGGACAGGGAAAATGAATCCAAGCTGGAAAACACTCTTCAAAATATTATCCAGGAGAACTTCCCCAACCTAGCAAAGCAGGCCAATATTCAAACACAGAAAATACAAAGAACACCACAGAGATACTCCTCAAGGAAAGCAACCCCAAGGCACATAATCATCAGATTCACCAGGGTTGAAGTGAAGAAAGAAATGCTAAGGACAGCCAGAGAGAAAGTTCAGGTCACCCACAAAGGAAAGCCCATCAGACTCACAGTGGATCTCTCAGCAGAAAACCTACAAGCCAGAAGAGAGTGGGGACCAATATTCAATATCCTTAAAGAAAAGAACTTTCAACCCAGAATCTCATATCCAGTCAAATTAAGCTTCATAAGTGAAGGAGAAATAAAATCCTTTATGGACAAGCAATTACTGAGAGATTTCGTTGCCATCAGACCTGCCCCACAAGAGCTCCTGAAGGAAGCACTAAACACAGAAAAAACATCCAACACCAGCCACTGCAAAAATGAACCAAATGGTAAAGACCAATGACGCAATGAGGAAACTGCGTCTACCAACGGGCAAAACAAATAACCAGTAACAAAATGGCAAGATCAACTTCACACATAGCAATATTAACGTTGCATGTAAATGGCCTAAACACCCCAGTCGAAAGACACAGACTGGCAAACTGGGTAAAAAGTCAACTCATTGGTGTGCTGTAGTCATGAGACCCATCTCACACGCAAAGACAGGCATAGACTCAAAATAAAGGGATGGAAGAAGATCTACCAGGCAAATGGAGAGCAAAAAAAAGCAGGAGTGACAATCCTAGTCTCTGATAAAATGGACTTTAAACCAACAAAGATCAGAAGAGTCAAAGAAGGACACTACATAAAGGTGAAAGGATCAATACAACAAGAAGAGCTAACGATCCTAAATATATACCAACCCAACACAGGAGCACCCAGATACATAAGGCAAGTTTTTAATGACCTACAAAGAGACTTAGACTCCCACACAATAATAGTGGGAACCTTTAACACTCCACTGTCAACATTAGACAGATCAACGAGACAGAAAATGAACAAGGATATACAGGACTTGAACACAGAACTGGAACAAGCAGACTTAATAGACATCTACAGAACTCTCCACCCCACAGCCACAGAATATGCATTCTTCTCAGCACCACATCACACTTACTCTAAAATTGACCACATAATTGGAAGTAAATCACTCCTCAGCAAATGCAAAAAAAAAAAAGGTCTCTCAGATGACAGTGCAATCAAATTAGATCTCAGGATTAAGAAACTAACTCAAAGCCACACAATGGAAACTGAACAACTGGCTCCTGAATGTTGACTGGATAAACAATGAAATGAAGGTAGAAATAAAGATGTTCTTTAAAACCAATGAAAATGAGGACACAACATACCAGAATCTCTGGGACACATTTAAAGCAGTGTCTAGAGGGAAATTTATAGCAATAAATGCCCACATGAGAAACGAGGAAAGATCTAAAATCGACACTCTATCATCAAATTGAAAGAGCTAGAGGAGCAAGATCAAAAAAACTCAAAAGCTAGCAGAAGACAAGAAATAACTAAGATCAGAGCAGAAATGAAGGAGACACAAAAACCCTTCAAAAAATCAGTAAATCCAGGACTTGTTTTTTTGAAAAGATCAACAAAATAGACTGCTAGACAGATTAATAAAAAAGAAAAGAGAGAAGAATCAAATAGATGCAATAAAAAACGATAAAGGGGATATCACCACCGATCCCACAGAAATACAAACTACCATCAGAGATTACTACAAACAACTCTATGCACATAAACCAGTAAACCTGGAAGAAATGGATAAATTAATGGACACTTGCACCCTACCAAAACTAAACCAGGAAGAAGTTGAAACCCTGAATAGACCAATAACAAGGTCTGAAGTTGAGGCAGCAATTAAGAGCCTACCACCCAAAAAAAGCCCAGGTCCAGATGGGTTCACAGCCGAATTCTACCAGACATACAAAGAGGAGCT